>JAKCPB010001429.1:0-79701 GCA_021442155.1 Cymbidium sinense | reverse complement strand
CCATCGGTCTTTGCTCTTTGTTTCCACCAAGTGTTGAGCCTAGCCAATGTACAGTTCAGCTCAACGACCTTAGAGCGAAGCTCACCATCCTGTGCAGTAGTGAGACCAACATCAGAACAATCAGCAATCAAAAGGGTAGCAATGTCCCGCTCCAGCTCCTTCCGGGAATGGAGGCTCTTCATCTTGTTCTTACTCCAATGGAAGAGGGGGCCAGCGGTGCTGTTGTTTTCCTTTGAAGACATGGCTTTGGTACCATAGTATGCTTTGCTCCACTTCCACCAAACAAGTTTCCAAACCATCGGGTAGGAAAGCCAAGCGTCCTCAAAAGCGTAACCAGTGGTGGTTCATGTGAAACGAGGGAAAGCAAGCAGGCGGTGGTCAAAAGCAATGAGGAAAGGTGGCGACCTTTGTATCTCACGAGGAGGTTAGAAGCCACAAAACTAGGACCTCGAGTGGACCCAGTTTTACGCCATCTTTGTTGTTGGTCCAAGTATATCCGTGGGCCAGCAGTCTACTCATGTAAATGCCATCAATCATGCAATCTTCCATCTCCGAACCGCTTTGTGAAATGAGTGTGTTTCTTATCCAACAGTTGAAGTCTCCTCCAATAATAGTAGGTAGCTGGCGAGCGCCTTGTCTTTGATAGTGCGCAAAGAACTCTCTAGATGGCGCTTTGTTGGCATACACCCAACCAATAGTCCAGTGTTGTCGTATGCTACAATCTGTCGTCGAAATGACAAGGGAAAAGCGTACCGGATCACGCGTGCCAAGGATGATTAACCCTCCGAGTTTCCCACGAAGGGTGGCAGCGCTAGTTGCTTCCATCTAACTTATCTACTTCTCATCTAGAGATCACCTCAATCCGGTTTCCAGATGAAACAAAGGTCGTGGCCAGATAAGGTGGCGTGAGTATGTAGATTTCTTTGATTCCAGAGAATGGAAAACATCAAGTAACCATAGGGGACGCGTCCCCGCCGTCCGATGATGTAAGTGTAGTCTTCTTCCTCTTCTTTGGAAGAGCCTCAATTTTCCCCAAGTCATGAAGTTCCCTCTCAAAGTGGGCCTTGGAGACCCTCTGCTTGCTACTGCTGCCCTTGCTAGCCTTCTCCCGAGCTAGTTTTTTGGGTTTCTCCGAACTGGCTGGGGCTTGGAACACAGGAGGACTGGAGGTATCAGCGAGAACAACCTGAAGTGGAGTGGGGTGAATGCATATGGTATGTCTATACTAGCAGATCCAAGTTTGTGACCTGGTTTGCCTCCTTCCTTAGCCTTTAGTCTTTGAGGAGGCAGTCTTCTTCTTAGGGTGACCACCCAAGGTCCCGAGTGATGGCGGGTGAGAGCAGCAGCTAGTGCTCCAAGCCCTTGCCTTTAGTATCATCCACAGTGTTGGTGGTGATCCTAGAGGTGCTACTCTCACCTCCCTCAGCTACCTGAGGTTGGGCACTTCCCTGCATAGAATGATTACTGTTAGCCTGCATAGAAGGAGGGGGTTGGGACTTACCCAAGATAGGTGCAGTTGCAGGGGCTGTAGTGGTTGGGCAAGCATCAACCTTGTGTCCCACTTTGCCATAGGCAAAGCACAACTGAGTAATGCCCTCATACTCAACCGGCTGAAAAAACCGACCATGTCTCCCATTGATCCACACTCTTGTAGGAAGCTTGTTAGAGAGATCAAGTCTAACACAAACCCTTGCATACATACTTTGCCCCCAGCAGTTGGTTTGGTGCTCCACCCACAACGGTTCCCCAAGAAAGGAAGCAATTCTAGCAATATTGATGTTGTCCCAATAAAGGAGAGGTAGATTAGGAAACCTCACCCAAATAGGAGAAGACAAGCCATGGAGGGATTTTGGGTTGAAGGTAGGAGACCACTTATCCAATCCGATGATGTTTCCAGCCACAAACTAGGGACCATTCATCGTGACAGCATCCCTTGCCTCGGTCATGTCAAATATGCAAACAAAGCAATCCGGGGCGACCATCACCAACTTGAAGGCACCCCATTGGCCCCATTTCCTCTGGAGATCAGCATTAAGGAAGTAGAACGAAGGTCTTCTTCCTAAGATCTTTCCCACCAAAGCCTTTTCAAGCTTTGTCTGATTGTCTTCTATAGCATGATCGTCAAGCCTAATGGTGGAGCCATCCTCCATGAGAGTTGAAGCTTTATCCATAGCCCTAATTTGACAAACTTCTTCCTCTTCCATGGATTGGTTTGTGCGCACCGTGTGGGTGCATGGCCTTAGGATTAGTCCCTTTGAAGTCCTCGACAAAGGCCCCCTAGGAGGGCTTTGATTGTCAAACAAAGGGTTTGAAGTTGCTGGAACATGTCCCTTAGCCGAGCCATGGAGCACCCCCCAAAAAAATGTGCTCGGTTCTTCAGAGGCATTAGCACAAACACCTTGTGTGCACTATCCTGTAGCATTAGAATCAACCATAGGGATGTCATGGACAGCCGCCCCACCAAAGTGTGGGTGTCTGGCATGCTCATCCCCTGTAGACACATCCATAGACACCTGGGCCGAAGCCCCATCATCATCAAAGATAGCCATGGGATCATAAAGACCTCCTTCGGTTAAGCCAGCCGCTTGTCCAGACTGGTCATCGCATTCCTGCATGGCCGCAAGCCCATCGGTTGCCTGCCCCGCAAGCCCCGCGTGCGAGGCCAGGCGAGCGGCATCCCTGTTGCCGCGGACAAGGCCTTTCGCGGTCTGGCTTGTCCGCTGGCCTCCGCCACGGACATCCGCAGATCTCCGTCGCGCAAGCGGCAAGTCCCACTGCCGCTAGCGGCGCCAGCGCCATTAGCGCACCCGCTAGCGCACTCCGCGCAAGCGATTGCCTCAGCCGCTCCCCCAATTGCGCTAGCCGCGCAACTGCCTCCGTGATGTCCGCGCCCACGGATACCGCCAGCCCTCTGGCCACCGTCGCCGGCTAGCTCCATAAGGCTGCCGCGCATAGCGGACGAGCAAGATCAAGATCCTCGCAGACTCTGTGAAATAGCGACACCGTGCGAATCTACAATGATTCTTGCCAAAATCAAGATCCTCGGCGTCGATCCCAGCAACCCGGTGATCCGTCGCCACCTCCTTGCCAACATCCGTCGAGTCTGGTGTAGGCGGCCGTGCAGAATGAATAGTGCCTGACTTCTTGCCAAAATCAAGAATGTCCGATCCGTCCGTCCGAGCGCAAGCAATGGACGATTCGAGCGCCGCCCCCTTGCCATCAACCCTTGCAGAATGAATAGTAGCCGAACTCTTGCCCCCTCATGGCCTCCCCTTCCCGTCGCCTTGTCCCGATGAGGAGGTGACCGTCGGCCACCCCACCATAGAGAGAGAAGTTCTTGGAAAATCTGAGCCCTAGTGAGAGAAAGAGGGGTGTGGAAATGAAAGCCGATCCCAAAGTTTTTGGGTTCCCAAGGTGTGAAGGTTTTCAGTTCCAATACAGATGCATCCACGCTAGCATTATTTTATCAAATTATAAATAAATAGTATACAAAGTTAAAGTGACGGAAGATATGATATGCATAAAATTCATATTGCAAATTTACCGGTTCATACATAACCCTCATGGAACAGTCTAACCTTGGAATAAGCAGTCGGCCTGCAAAAACTGGAGCATTTCAACATCAAAAAGATAAGGACCATAATAGTAAAAGTTTCAAACCTGTAAATAAATTGTACCTGATCTGGATCTCTTTAGTGATTCAGGCGTGAGAATAGTCAGTTTATTCGTCTTATATTTAGTTAATGGTGTACAATGGACCTTGACAAAAAAATTAAAATAAAAAATTTAGAAAAATTTGAATATTCACTCATTAAAAGAACTCTAAAAGCTTGTTAAATTTAGGCATAAATCATGAACAATACTATCATTCATAACATTACAAGTGAACTGCTTGCTTCTCATTAAGTATTACATTTCCATAAAAAGATTATTGCAAATAATTAAAGTTTGAAATGCTGCTAGCATTGTACAAAACCATGCAAAAAAAAAAACAACTGTAAATAAGATAAATGCTTGAAAACTTTGAGACACCTCTCAGAAGACATCAATAGAGGGTGCTACAGTAACTAATGACAAATTAGAATGTTGAAGGGGAGAAAAAATAGAACTCGGATAACAACTAACAATATTATCAAATGATTACCATTACCAAGAAACAGGATGAAAGTAATGAACAGATTCAATTTAAGAAATCTGACATTACTTAAGATGAAATAAAAAATAAAATGAGTATTCAGCATTGCTAGGGAGGAAGATGACAAATTCTTATGACCTTAAATGAACATTGAGAATTACCAAAAAGTATTTTGAAATTTCACGTGTGTAAGAAGGAAGTGACTCAAATGACAACAGAAAATGAACATCCAAAAGCATATATTAATTCTTGCAAATCAAGAAAACAAATAAAGGATGAGATATGCTACTCACTGCTATTGCATTTATAGAACAACTAATATTAAGCTCAACTGCATAAGTCACTTATAGGTCATTATCAATGGCATTTTGGCTGCAAGATAAGTGTAACTTCCAATGGAAAGCTCATCACCAACTAGTCATATATAAGTCAATTAACTTAAAGACAAATCATTACAAATGGGTTAGGATTATGAAATATCAGATCTCCAAATATTACTTAGAATAATACTGAAATGGAACTCTTAATTATATTGTATGTGAAATATTACAAATTCATCAGCGGAATGTAGTAATGACACCAATCTGGAAAGGTTAATTTCAAAAGGTAAACATATAATTAATATTCTACAAGAAAAAAAAACAATGATAGAATATGTATATGCCACTAGTAAATTTCTGAGTTCATATCTATGACCTACTGTATAGCTTGATACCCAAACTGTTTTGCATCCCATTTTATGAGATGCATTATCTTCAGCTTGTTGTGTCTGTGTTGAAACTTCATCATTTTTTGTCTGTTGAGACATCACATGCAGAAAAGAAAATCCACATTAGTGATATCATCTACAGTACTCAATAAATTAACAGATCTAACTTGAGAGCAAGAAAAGGGAAGAACTATCAAATATAGAAGTAGACAATGCACAACTTCAAAATTTGTTCTCATAGGTGAAGATTAATCAGATGTGGGGATTAGATGACTTGTTTTCTTCTTGAATAGGAAGCAAATGAGAATGATATTATTTCTTCAAAACTAGCACCAGACGACTGATTTCCAGAGTCATTTAGCTCAACCTTCATTCTGCTCCTGTCAGTTTGATCATCTTTCTTTTCCTAGAGCACCTCAACATCCTTTTTTCTGCAGTTTGTGAAGTTGCTGTTTTAGAATTTACAGGAGTTAGTTCAACTATTCCTACTATACAATCAGATGGCAAAGTTTTTTTGTCATTTAAAGCTTGCCCCAAACAAGCTGTTGAGGCAGAATCATCGCAGCAGCCATGTTTGGAAGTTGAGTTAGAGTTTGGAGTAACCCCTAAACACGTATTAATAGAATGCTGATGGCCATCTTGATTTTCTTCTGAAAACACCTCAGCTGAAGGCAAAAGAATGCTAGATCTTGAAGATAAGGGGCTTCCTTTTGATATAGTATAATTAGGCTTTCCTGCATAAGTTTTCAATCTGTCAGGTGACAGGTTAGCATGGTTCATATCATTAGTCTCGTTATGGAACTGAGAACAATCTTGAAATTCTTCAAGAACATTTCCATGTTTTAGCAATACTGATCTTTGACTTTTTCTAACAAGTTTAGCCAAGGATTTGGCAACTTTCTGAGCATCTACATAAAGTTTTGGACATGAGGAGCATTCATGCTAAAGTGTCAGTAAGCTGACTTATCGTGCAAGTTTTGGATCCATCAAGTACCAAGTTAGCACAGTTCATATCATTGGTCTTGTCAAGGAACTGAGAACTCTCTTGAAATTCTCCATGACCATTTTCCAGATTTAATGACTTTGATCTGAGACTTCTTCTAACAGGTTTAGCTCTGAACTCGACATCTTTCTGTTCTTCTCCATGATGATTTTCTACTTTTGTCAAACCTGATCTTTCTTTATCTGGCCTTCTAGTTGAACATTCATCAAACTTCTGCAATTTTTCCGAGCAGTTTCCCTCTTTGATGATCTTTTCCAACTACAGAGTTATGCAAATTATTAGTGCGGCTAGTTCCCAACCCTTCATCACGGTGGCCTTTTGTTATTGCATGCCCATTGCATATCATAGAAATATTTAATGCTGCATCTTGAATAAACTTTAGTTTCTCATGATTGAGAGATTTGTCTTGTGGTAGTCTATCTACATGTAAATCACCTGTAAGGCACCCTGCTCCTTCAGTGTAGCTAGCTTCATGGTTTTCAGGATCATTATCAACAGGAGTATGGCCAGCTTCAAAATCATTGTTGCTAGTATGATCATCTCTCAAATTAGCCGCACAACCCTCACCATCTTGAATGTGATTATTAGTATGACCATCTCTCGTATTAGCTCCATGACTCTCATCCCAATTTTTATCATTAATATTTTTCTCTGGCAAATGATGGGAACCTATGTCCCCCAAAGGCACATGAGCCGGATTACACCTTGATACCAAGGCTGTGAATTTACGTATAGCCTCCCAAAGTCTTGTATCAGAATCATTAACAAAGTATTAGAGGTAGAAGGAACATTATCAAGGATCATGTTCTCAGATTTAACTAGAAATCCAGAAGGCACATGTAGAAGTGAATCATTAGAACACTCAGCAACCCTAGAGGCACTTAAATGAATATCAGCATGTGAGGATTTGTCCGATAAAGAGACCCTCGCAAAATCTATCCAGGTAGTAGGAAAGCTGATCAAGAAAGCTTTGCAAGCCTGTAGAGTAGCTTGTTAGCAATGTAAAGGATATATATGAGAACTCAATTGTTCAGTGCAAAAATAGATAAGACAACAAAACACGTTGAACCCATATTGTGAAATGTTCTTCAATTTTTTTCAAATATAGTTCCATGCCGAGTAGAATATAAAGTTCAATGAAATAAGAAAATAATGTCAACAAACCTCGATAGGAAACCCATTATCAAGAGTGCGTACTTTGTTAATAAATCCCTCAATCCTTATGGTGATCCCATCAGCTGTCTCAAGAGTATATGCATCATGGCGTTTGATTATTGGGGAAGAATCAAAGAGTCTCATAGCTTTTCCACTAAAAGAAAGACGCAAGTTTCAATTGAAGAGAAATAACCTAAAGTTGCAAAAAAAAAGCATCATGCAGAAAGGCCCAGGTCATAAATCTTGCAATGAAATTTCTCAGAAGCAAATGCCAACAGTTAGAAAAGACACAACAAGCACAAAAGTCAAGGTCCATTTGCAACTTCTAGTATTCATGATAAGCATAAAAGTTAATAAGGCAAGTATAAAAGGCTCTGTTTGCCATTTTTGGTGTTCAGACATGTTATGATGAAAATTGAAGCGGATGATCGTTGGTAAAGTCATTTCAAAAATGTTGTCTAAAGTATTGTAAGACTGATTGTTATGGTAAGAAGAATTGTGGCAATGTTATGAGTTGATTGAATGAACGAAATAAACAATTGATGTACATCTAGTTAAAATCAATGCGTACATTATTATTATTATTATTATTATTATTATTATTATTATTATTATTATTATTATTATTATTATATATATATTGATTAGCTTTAGGCTTAGTAAGCAATAAGGTTGTACGCCTCATCCTTTGATCTCAAAATCACTTGAAATTTCATCAAACACTCCATATCATATCTAAAGAGACTACCTTAATATTTTCAATTGGTTTCATGCCTTGAATCCTCCATCATAAGAAACACTAGATCCAAATCTTCAAGGGGATCTCTGAGGTTTGCAGTGAGCTAACCCCTTCCTTTCAACCACAACAACAAATAAAATTATTTCAACCACTGAAGAGTGTCCCCTGTATTCTAAGTCTCCCACAATAGTAAATGAAACCATTGGATCACCCTTTCCAAAACTAGCTCATTATATCCACACCAAATTCAAAATAATAATAATAATAATAACAAGGGTTTTTGGTTGCAATTTGCATATTATAATGCTTCTTCCATTTTGAGTGAAAAATATGATGCGCTCACAGAAATTTCTAATTCCTGTTTGGTGGCATTCAAATATCCTTTTTACCCACTTTTCAAAGTGCATCATAATCCCATGTGATCTAACACATGTAAAAATATTTATTTTGCACGAACAAAAGGGTCTGGGGGAATCAAAACCACGACAAGTTTGCTTTGATCGATAAATTTAAAGAGTTTCCAGGAGATATTGAAGCATCTACATATCATTGTTCTACTATACACAACCCTCTCTTGATATTTCCTTTTGGAGCTTTCAAAACACTGCATCGAAGAAACAAATAATGAAGTAAAATTCATTCTGTATATTAACAAAGAACTTCCTAAGTGAAGCAAGCCCTGAATCATCACAAGTTGAAGCAGATATAGAAAGAATAAAAAGGAGTTTTTATAGTGAAGTCCAAGTCCCAAATAAAGAAAGCTTGCCATTTAGTGAACCCGCCAACTGCTAGTCTGTTTCCATCGGACACATTCTCTACTTTCCTCAACCACCAATCCCGCAACAAGACCTATATATTCAGATTCAATCACATAAGAAGCAGCGCTTAACTTTGATGCTACTTTGGGCAGACAGAGGAGCAGTGACATACAGGTTGCTGCTGAAATGATGGGTCAAATGTGTTCTCCGGTTGGTGCTCTAGCATTCTCCACTCAGATGGTTTGTTCACAGATAACTCCCCAGTGAAGTTATCCCAGGTAATAGGAAATCCAAACAAGAAAGCATTGGAAGCCTGCAGAAATTCCTTTGTTAGCAATGTAAAAGACCAATTGGGAGTAACTTTTCATTTTCACAATGGCAGCTAGACATGCAGTCTATTCTTTGTTAAATTCTATTGCTGTTAAATTCTATTGCGGTTAAATTCTATTGCTCCATTCAGAGGATATGTGCTGAATAAAAACAAATGATATACAAAATAAACCAAAAAAACTCCACAAACCTCAAGTGGGAAGCCATTATCAATAGTCCTAGTTTTGTTGATAGGACCCTCAAGCCTTAAGGTGATCCCATCCGCTGTCTCAAGAGTACAGTGATCATGACGTCTGATAATAGGAGCAGACCTAAAAATTGTCACAGCTTCCCCTCCTAAGAAAAAAAAACAAGTTCAAAACTGGCGAGAAAGCTTAGGACAGAATTTTTTAAAAACATGGAAAATGTTGCTACCAATCATGAAATTTGAAGCAAATTCAGAACATTTAAAATATACCAAAGTTCTACATTTAGATTCCATCAACTGACCAAAAGTCGTCAATATTTACACTCCGATGAGTTTGAAGAATTGAAGTAGAGAAAACAAAAAGGAAATGGAAATGGCAAAATAAATTGCATTGAAATTAGTTTTCAACAACTTATTTAATTGACGATAAATTAAGTGCAAAGTATCTTCTTTATCCTTAGTTGATTAAAAATTAAGCTTTTGCATTTTTAGCAATCAATGTGATCACAGGGGTTTCTATTTCTTTGCGCATGTTTGATACAACAAATATCCTCCTTTCAAAATCTATTACAATCTCATGATATGCAAAGCAATTTGATGCATTTAATTCTCGAAGAAAAAGGAGCAACAAGCTACCCTAAAACCTACAACAGCGCTGCATTGAACAAACAAACATGAAGACAATATTAACAGAAATATTAAAACAGTTATACAGCATTGGAAAAGAAGATAATGAAATAAAAATTTCTTAGCAGCACAGTAGCAAAACTGATTCGGAAGTAGAGGAAAACCTGAACCATCGTATTGAGAATGAACAATAAGTGTATTAATGATGGGTTTACCTTTTGATGAATCCGCCAACTGCTAGGCTCCTCCCATTGTAACCCTTCTGTGCTTTCATCAACCACCACTCGAACAACAAGACCTAGGCATCAAGATCCAAAAAGAATAAGAACCAGGGACGATACTTAAGCCATTTTGAACTTATCGAAGAGAGGAGAGGAGAGGAGAGGAAACCGCACCTCTTTCTGCTGAACGGGCAGAATGCGAGGGCTTTCGGGCTTTGGCTCCGGCGATCGCTGTTCAGCCGCAGGGTTGGTCCCCACGAGAGAAACGAGGAGACTGAGGCTTCGTTTGGCAGTTTATTTTAGCCTAAATTTTTAAAAGTTCTGAATTACTTTTAAAAAATTTAAAATGAAAGTTGGGATTTACTAAATCATTCCATTTTAAAAACATATTTAAAGTTTTAAAAAATTTTTTCAGATCTTAGTCTATCTGAGAAGCTATCTCATGACTTAAATTAGTTTCTAATTTTTTTCTTTTTTTTGATTACATTTGTTTAGATATAATTAGATCAAAGATTGGATAACTGATGTTGATTTACTTGTTCTATTAGTTTTTTTTTTTTCAATGTTTGCTTTATGTTCGGATAGATCATTTTCTTATTCTTATTTTTTTTTCTCAATAGGCTTGATCTAGTTAGATTTGCTTCTCTTTAAATATTAAAATAAAATATTAACGATTATTCTTTTAATTAATTATTTTTTCTCTATTACACAAGATCAACACCTCTTTCATTGTCTCCCTTTCTTTTTTAATTTTTTTTACATATCTACTATGTTGATTTATACATTTTAAAATATATATATATTATATGATAAACTTATATTTTAATTTGCTTTATGTAATTTTATAGTCTTCAAATATCTGAGTTGCTTAATTGAGCTATTTGTATATGTGACTATGTTAGAATCTTCTTGGTAATGTGTAATTTGTTAATAAAGATGTGAGTTTGATAAAATATCATTATTGATAAATATTTAAGAAGAGTTTGTAATATATTTGAAAAATATCATTAAAATTATTTGATTGTTTTTTTTAATTATTTTATTATTTAGAAAATTTTTTAATTTTGATATTCATTTAAATAGTGTACTTTAAAAATTATATTTTAGCTCTATCTTACTAAATTTCTTTTAATATTTTAAAATAAGAATAAATCTTTTAAATCTTTAAATAAATTTTAAATCAAAAAATCAAACGAACCTGAAGGATTGAAACGTTACGCTACAGTGATCTATACATAAATTGAATTGAAAGGCCGAGCTTGGAATGTTCAGATGAATTACTATTTTTTTTATACCTTAGATAGCGCTGGAAAATTGACTTATGTACCTCAACAGTAGTCATTAGTCTTTTTTTTTTTAAATTAGGCAAATATGTTAGATGACTATTTAAAAAATAAATAAATAAGTAAATTTATTTTCTATTAAAATATTCTTTTAATATGAAGTATATATAATATCCATTCATATTTGATATCACTTTTAAACTTAAATCTTATTTGAACTATATTCAAACAGATTTGAGATTTGTGATTTAAATTTAATATAAATCTTATTTGTGTCATAATTTTATTTACAAAATAAAGGTTTAAACTTTTCATGAAATAATCTTTTCGTTTACATAATGACTTTCTGATCAATATTCTTCATAGATGTTGCAGTTTTATATGTCTTCTCATATAGTGCTACGTTTGATGTCAGTAACAAATTCTTAGTACAAGAAGTCAATCCCTTTCCACAACAAGTGTTATTGATTCTACTATGCCTTCCTTATAAATCTCTTTAATAAGACAATCTGATTGCAAGCTCCACTGCACGCATCCTCTAATCTCCTTCCTCAATCCTTTATGCAATAAAGCATAGACAATATAACAATTTGAATCACAAAATCACCTAATAAAGTCTTAAAGATGTAGCTCAAAATTTGAGAATAATTTAAATCTCTAAATTATGGTAGAAATAAAATTAAATAAAGAATATATATATATATATATATATATATATATATATATATATATATATATTTGTATATCTAATATGGTAGTAAGAATAAATAAATTATATTATATATCACACCATGTGTGAACTTAATAAAATTAAGTTTGTAAATTATAATTTAATTCTTTAAATAATTAAGGTTAGTTTATATAAACAAAATTAACCTATCACGAAAAATTTCCTTTTTTAACATATATACAAAATTAAGTAATAAATTATGCTTTAATGTTAAAATTATATATATAATATTTTATATAAGAAATTTCTTATATACTTTATATATAAAATATTTACAGTGAGACGAGTCAAGTTAATTTTTTTATTATTTGATTTAAGAATGTTGCATGTTGGAAGTAAGAGTTTTGACTAACTTTATATTAAAATCTTACAAAGCACATGAATAAAATATGTTCATTAAAGCGACATGAGAGCTTTTACAAAAACAACAAGCTTTTATCCTACTATATGAATTATTTCATAAAATTTTTTCCCATTATATCTTATTAAATATCATATTCTAATTTAATTATAATAAAATAATATTTTTTTTACTAATTAAGTCTTTTGGTATATCTATGTCTTTCATAACATGGAAAAATTTAATACATCTATTTCTAATTGTCATTTACTGTTTTATGTGGCAAAATCATCAGGGTGACTCTCTCTAATATTATGATGTTGGAACTTCCAACTTTTTCATGTATATATTTTATTCGCATTTAGTCTCTAAGTGTAAAGCCACACATCTACTTGAGTATCCTCTCACTAAACACAACCTCATTTTATGCTTCTCTTTTATTGGCCAATGTTGTATATAAAACATTACAAATCTTACCACCATCTTCTAAAAATTTTTCTTAAAGTCAAGTAGTACTTTTCTTTACAACAAACCATGTGTTCTTCCATTTCAACCATCCAACTTGTATTCTAGTAATGATATCACTTTGAACAATATATTCATGATATCTTAAATAATTACTCTCTTTAATGACTTTATTTCCAACAAAAAAAAACATTGACCCAGATGAAATAATTATGGGATCCGAAAAATTGTCATCGACTCTTTTTGAATGAAAAGAGAGTTTTAAGTGTTGGTGGAAATTTCATAAGGTAGATGAATAGTAGATAAGACACTACCCATAGATTTCATTTTCATTTTGTGAGGACTTTTTTAGATCTAGTTTGGGTTTCTATGAATTTGATAGTTATTTATTATAAGAGAGCACTTTCAATTAAGACTAGTCGATAAATGGTTAAATACGGTATATAATAACATGAGTGGAGTTTAAGATTTATTAAATTTATTATTTAATTTAAAGCTTTTGGTTAAACAATGATGATCATATGGTTTGTCATCACATTATGTAGTCCTAGTCACTTATAGAGGATTTGATAAGAAGGATCTTTGACAACATGGGTTATATTATTGTGTCATTGTAGACTGGTGTGGAGTTTTTAAGGGACAAATATAAATTAGTTATAGAGTTTTGACCAACCAATATATTATATTTACAACTCAAAAAACAAAGTCATGGGGAACATGATTTGATCGTTAATTTAATGGTGTCATATTAATTAAGTCAAAGAGTTGGTCATAACATTATTTATGTGGTGTCATTTTGTAAAACTGCGGATATATGACCGCTACGTCTTAAGAAGATTATGAGTGAAACGATTTATGCATTTGATTTGATATTGGTTCTTTGAGAAAAAGTTTTCTTAATTTGTCACTAGACAAATAGTTATAGATGGGTGAATTAATTTTAAGTTTGAATTTAAATAATTAATTTCATTTGATTTATATTGTATTTTTTATTTGAATTTTTGATCATTTTATAATTGATTTACATTTAAGCATATAATGATTCATTATTAGAACTTTAATAATAATCACCTTTCTTGATCATATATTATTGGTGATAGACCTTACTCTACCTATTTTTCTAGAATCATCTAAATTTATTACTCATACTTATAATCTTCTAAACCTTGTTAACTCTATAGATGATTTTGAGACTTTCTCTTGGGAGTTTGAACTTGAAGTGTCAATAGATTTTTATTTGTCATCTTATGTAATTCAATTTTATTAAATTGAAATTCTTATAGTATTATAATGAATTTTTAGGTTTTGTTAACTGGACGGTCTAAGACCAAGATGTGTAGTATCTGTTCTTTCATTTTGCACATCACTTGCATATCTTTCTAGATGCTTGATCTAATGAATACTTCAACATACATGCAGGTATCTGTTCTTTTAAAATGTTGTATGAATATTTAGATGTCTGAGTTGAAGTAGTTGTGTTTGACATAACATATGTATCAAAATGCAAGCATAAGTTTTGATATGGATTTTAGGTTTTGTTAAACACATAGGGAAGCATAGTTATCTATTCTTTTGTATCTGGCTTAGTGAATAATTTAACATACAAATGAGTATCTATTATTTTAAAATATTGTATAGACATTAAGATGTCTAAGTTGAAATGTAGATGCCAAATTACAAGTTTTAATTTTGGTGTGGCATTTTGGGTTTTTGTTAACCGGATCTGTCTAAGACCAAATAGTCTAAGACCAAATGGGATGAGCAATATCTATTCTTTCACATTGGGTTTGGCTTGCATATTTCCCTAAATGTTGATCTAGTAGACATTTCAACATACATACATGTTCTTTTATTTAAATATTGTATGGACATTTAGATGTCAAGTGGTGAAAATATTCTCGTCTTCATATCCTTTTGAAGAGGATAAAACAAAATATACACCTTTAGTTGGGACACCATGTAGATCATGAGATGTTCTTATTAGAGTGATAATGCGACATTGAGGAGGTGTACTATCTTGAAAGATAGAAGTCACCACTATAATGGGCGTAATCACATAAGGACTCTAAAACTATGGGTCTTGTATGTGTGGATTCTTCTTTACATGAAAGTAAAGCGTTTATTTAAGTTCATTAAGTTCCCTAAAGGGGCAAGCCCCATAGTTAATTACATCAGGAAGGAGATTCCTTGAATACTCTCGATTAAGGTAAATGGTCATTATTTTCAAAGATTTCAATATGTAGGACTATCAATCGATTAGTTTATTTTTGACAAATCAAGTGGGATCAATCAAAAGGAGGGAGTTCTATGAAGCCAAATGAAGGTAAGTAGGGGATGTTTAGGATACTAGAAGCATAGTAAACATCCCAAACTATCTATGGTTGGGCTTTATATTTTTGAAATTGAATTAGTTATTTGAGTTGAATTTTTATTAGAAGTTTAAGGCTTATAATTCTATAATACATGGTTATGGAAATGCCTAAGAGAGAGATTTATGCTTATGGCCCATAGAGGGAGAAACAACTCAAAAATTAAATCTAGGAGCTTAGAAGCGATTGACGACTAAATCTAAGGAAAAATGGGCATATGATTTACCTCCATAAGAGAGGATAAACTACCGGCTTGGACTTACAACATTTTGGGGTGGTTTAAATAATTCCTCCTATGATTTTAAATACATGTAGATAAGTCTTATGCTTTATGTAAGATAAGCATATTTATTTAGAAAGAGATAAAATCTTAAACACGCTCCTATGAGACTAGATTATGTGAGGATATGCTTCAAATAACTTAAATAAATTGGATAGAAGCTCTACCCTTATACAACCGGATTACAAATGAATTAATTACAATTAAGCAAAGAATTCATGTTATGAGTCTTCATTCTTCATTTCTTCATTCTTCTTTTAGTTAGTTCTTTTGGATGGTTAGAATGTGGATGCTCCAAAGGCTTCACATGGTACATAAGATGTGATATTATAACCAATGCTCATCCTATTCTCTATAGCAATCATTCCAAAATCCTAATTGCAAAATTACATGAAAAAGAAAAAAAGTAAATCTAACTAAAACCAGCAAAACAGAGGTTAGCTAAACAAACCACACATTCCCAAGTATTTATATAAACAAATTGTGCTTAGCACCCCACACATGGGTAACCAAGTCCACTGGCCTATTTTGGATTATGCTTAGGTATAAGCAACCTGCACAGCAAAAGCAATTATATTTTTATTACATTGCCCCTTAAGCATAATCCCCTACAGAAGATAATGATTAGAATAAATCGTCCTGCCATTTATTCTACGCACATGCACTCTAACATATAGACTAAAACATCACATCATAAAATAAAAATAAACATCAAACCATGCACCACCTAACATAGAATTAGAAGTGGTGACTTAGCATAATGTGTATTGTGCAATGTTTATGTGGTATGTTTAGCTAGGCATTAAGTTAGAATTTTTAAGTGTGAAAAGTTCAACTTAAAGGGTGGTCTCATTTCAGTTGTTTAGTTGATATGAGTTAATTTTATTTAATGATTTGATTTGGTTTGAATGAACCTACTTACTAAAGGTTGTAAGAGAGGAGAAGAGAACTTCTCTTTCTTCCCTACCTTAAGTGATTTTTAAGATAGATTCATTAATGATTTTTGTTTGATGAATATTTTATTTTGTATTTTAATTAATCCTAAATTTAGATTTTCTCTAAACAAAGCTTTTCAAAAAGAAAGATATTTTAAGATTAAGTAAAGTGAATTACCATCACAAAACACATAATATTTTATTTCTTTCTCACATGTGTATCACATGAATGAATCTAAGCATATCTATATATGTAACACAAGTATTTAGCACCTTAATAATGAATGCTAAGAGAGGTTACTTATATATACTTTCACATCAAGTGAGAATTTGTTCTTTAATGATATGAATCTAAACCCTTCTCGATTTGTCATGAATCAAATATGTATATCTTTATAGGATATACATTTGACCTTTTAAAATATCTGCTAAACATTGAGTGCAATATCTATCTTAAGGTAAATTTGAGGAAAGGTTATAAACCACGCATAAGTTTGCATGTCACATCTAAACTCCTTCATGCGTGTTAGAATTTGGATGGGTAGAGATTAATTCAAACGTAGACTTGTATATGAGTTTCAATTCGACGCTTCTTTGAATTTGAAAGAGAGCTTCATGGTTAATGAATAGCCATTCTTATTTCAAGATACACTACACATTTTTATAGAAAGGAAGAATTATTATGATGCCAATGAAGCTACCCACTTACTTCACATCTTTCATTCTCTCATTCTTTTAAATAATAATCAACTAGTATTTGGGCTTCATATAAAGCAAGTAATTTTAGAGAATCATGTCCTATCTTATGCAAGATATAAATTTGACACTTGTTTATGGGTGTAACATGAACATTTATTAGGTAAAATGCAACTTTAACATTACCAATCAACAAACTAAAATGGCTTAAAATTGCACTAAACTTTTTTTTAAAATGGCGGTTTAAAAGCCTATTAGCTCAAATGTGAAGCCATTCACTTTTCCTTTCATTCTCTTCCTTAGATGATGATTGAGAAAAATCTGAAATCTTTCTTATACAAGGTTAAGGAAATCTAAAAATTTATTTAACAATATTGATCCTTATGATTGCAAATGACCAAGCCATAGGAGGAGGCAAAAGAAAAGGTAATCTTGAGCTTGCAACATTTAGTTCATGGGAACATGATAACTTAAACATGTGTCCAAGCCATATTTTATCATGCTTTGCATAAGCCCATTTGCAATGTTTTGTATAAGCCCATTTGTAATATTTTGTATGAGCCCACTTAAGAATTTTTTTAGGATAGGCCAAGTATAAAGAAGAAAGCCCATGATATTATGATCCATTCATAATATCATTTATTATATTTTAGTTATTTTTCATGTCCCCATTTTATCATGACATGCACTCATAAATGAGAGGAAGACTCTTGTTCCCATTCTTTTTATGACACACCCACTTTGGTTGAAAAAGAGGACTTCTTTCCTCTCCACTCTTTTTATTTATTTATTTCTCCCTTAGATTCATGCTCATTACATGAGTGATTAAGAAGAGGATGACAAAAGAGATAAAAGCCTCCCTTACATCCATGACCATTTTAGGAATAATTAGAGAGAATGATAAAAGAAATAAAGATCTCCCCTTAAACCCACATTTATGAGGCATTAAGAGGTAATGACAAAAGAGTTAAAATCCCCTTTAGATCCATCCACATTTTTATGAGACATTAAGAGGTAATAACAAGGAAGTAAAGATCTCCCTTAAATCCATGCTCTTTTATAAAACATTAAGAGGGAAATGTCAAAGAAGTAAAAGCCTCCCTTAAACATGCATATTTTATGAGACATTAAGAGAAATGACAAAGCCCACCTTTAACCCATGCATATTTTATGAGAGATTAAGAAGAAAATGACAAAGAAGTTAAAGCCTCCCTTAAACCCATGCATATTTTATGAGACATTAGGAGGTAAATGACAAAGAAGTAAAAGCCTCCCTTTAAACCCATGCATATTTTATGAGACATTAAGAGGAAAATAACAAAGAAATAAAGATCTCCCCTTAAACCCATGCATATTTTTTGAGATATTAAGAGAAAAATGACAAAGAAGTAAAAGATCTCCCTTTCTTAATGGCATATAAAAAAAATGTAGAAATTAATTGGATGACACAAGTCCCATTTTCATTTTTTTTGGCCTCATGCTAAGGGGCTAACCTTCATTATAAATAAGAGATAGTGCTTCTCTCATGAGGGCTTTACCCTTCCACTTCTCCCATTCTACTTTCAAAATTTATTGCAATTCTAAGTCTCCAGAGAGCATCTACCCTTCAAAGGAAGAGATCAGATTCCCCATCAATATCCCATCGAGAATGCGAGTAACTTCGGCATTAGTTTAGGGTTGGGCTTAGGGTTTAGGGTTTAGGGTTTAGGGCTTAGAGTTTAGTGTTTAGGGTTTAGGATTTAGGGATTTTTTTTGGGAAATCCCATATAGAGGAATTTTATTGCCACAAAAAGAGGGTTACAAGGTCCTTAACAGAGGATAAACTCCATAACTACTGCTCAAAGAGCTACAATCAGCCTAGAGAGTAAATCATCTATCTAAGTACAACCAAAAGCAAAATAAAAGAGTAAAGGAAGGCAAGAGATACAAATTGATTAACATAGATAAGCCAATTAATAGATCTGGGCCAAAGCTCTTCAGGATGAGAGAATGCATGACACTAGGGAGCAAACCTGCAAGAGAATAAGAGAAATGCACCTGCAAAATTATAGAAAGATAGAAATTAGAGCAGTTAAAGTAATACAGATAAAATGAAAATTGAAAATAGCATAAACTGAGAAAGATTCTAAATAAGTGTGTGAGAGAAGGCTCAGGCTCAGTCACACCAAATTGGGGCATATGCAAATATGAGCATCCAAATTTCAACGGAAGGGTTATATCACAAGAGCTACTACCAAACCAAAAAAGAGTGAAATCATCCACCCATAGCCAACACACGTGGAAGATAACAACCATTTTTTAAAAGTCTTTTGAGCCTTAGTACAGAAACCTAAACAAAGCCATAAACACAATAGAAAAGGATACAACAAAAAGTAGAATGAGAAAGGGGATCCCATGCAGAATAAATATCATCAATATAGTCACCATGGCATGAGAATCCCTACACATATGAAAATGAACCATATTTGCCAGATCCACCTTATATTTTACCAGAGCCAAGAGTTTAATTAGGCGCATGAAAACCCACAGAAAATAGCGGAAAAGGCGAGGAAAGAAGCAATAGACAACCCGGTTGAAAAGCTCTGAAATCCGAAGGCAAATCAAATAACATGTAATTAACTCCTCTAAACATATGAAACATATATGAAACTTATAGTCACGGTATACGACCCGGGAATATAGCCCAGAAAAAGGTACCCAATCAAAATAAGCAATGCAGATGTTAACAACCCTCTTGATAATAATCATTGCAGAAGTTAATAACCAGCAAGTGTAAAGCAAGACAGCATAACCCAAGCCCAAACAGGAAATGCAGAAGTCTAATAGAGCCAAGATGGGAATGCAGCAGCAGATAAGATGGACCAAAAATCACAGGTAATAAGCTGCTCCCCACCAAAAACAATTCCAAATAAGGACAATCAGAGAGACAACACCAGTAACAACTTGCCGGGCATAAAACTTGATAATCGAGTTCAGCCAATAACTAAGGCAGCAAATAACAGCAAGCTGGCCATAAAACCACCCATTCAGAATAAATAGTGCATAAGATAATATCCAAGTAGATAATAACATAATCACAGTGATCTGCACAAGTCTAACTAAAATAAAATAAAAAAAGCGGCTAGACCACATCGTGATTAGCTTCTGACGGTTGGAAATAGCAAAAAAAATCAGAAAAATAACTGGCAACAAACAACCAACAACCTCAAAAGCAGCCTGCTGGACATAAGACCCAAAATCCAATAACCAATAATTAAAACAATCCAATTATTACCCACCATAAGATAAGGTAAAAAGAGAGGTACAACATAGATACAAAAGGGGTTCAAAAGAGAGCCATCATTGAAATCCTTCAAAACATATAAGAGCAGGCTTATAGCTAAACCAACATCCTCAGTAAAAACATAAATCATTAAGTAAGTCCAATCCTGCAAAGAGACAATAATAATAACAAGGGTATTGCAGATTCTCTCCTTATAGGTTGGGAAGGTGAGGTTATCAAAAGCAATCAGAAAAATAGCCCCAAAAGCGCCTGGACATGAGAGACAACCCGAGCGACTTCGGGTATAAAACTTGATAATCCAATTCAGCCAACAACCAAGACAACAAATAACAGCAAGTTGGCCATAAAACCACCCATTCAGAATAGATAGAGCATAAGTTAATTTCCAATTAGGTAATAACATAATCACAGTGATCTGGACAAGTCTAACTGAATCAAGATGGAAAAAATAATAGCAGTTTAGATAGACCACAAGCATGTGGTGATCAGTTGCAACCCGTTTGCAAACATCAAAAGCAATTAGAAAAACAAAAACCAACAAACAACAACCTCGTAGCTGTGAACATAAGATTCAAAATCCAACATCCAACAATTAAAACAACAATACAATTATTGCACCCACCATAAGATAAGACAATAAAAAATAGTGATACAACATGGACACAAAAGGTGTTCAAAAGGGAGCCATCATTGAAATTCTTGAAGACAAAGGAGAACAGGCTTGCAACTAAACTAACATCCTTAGTAAAAGCAGACTGGAAAGAAATCATTAAGTAAGTCCAATCCTACAAAGAGATAATAATAATAACAAGGGTATGACAATTTCTCTCCTTACAGGTTGGCAAGGTGAGGTTAGCAAAAGCAATCAAAAAAATAGCCCCAAAAGTAGCCTGTTGGACATAAGACCCGAAAATCCAACATCCAACAATTAAAACAATAAAATATTTATTGCACCCACCATAAGATAATCCAGTAAAAAATAGTGGTACATCATAGAGTCGAAAGTGGTTCAGAGGAAAGCCATCTTTGAAATCCTTCAAGACAAAGAAAAGCAGACTAGCAGCTAAGCCCACAACATTAGTAAAAATAGGCTGGAAGGAAATTGAGAAGTAATTCCAATCATGTAAAGAAGAAGTTATAGTAGCAAGGGTATTACAGTATCTCTCCTTACATGTTGTGGAGGTGAGGTTAGTGAGCATAAGAGGGGCCACATCCATAATAAAGAGAGAAAAAATAGATAAATTAGGGCTGTCATCATACAAAAATATAGCAATTAAACAATGATCAAAGTCATGATCCCCATAATAGATTTCTAGAAAAGGAAAAGAGACAGAACACTTAATCATATAATGGAAAATAGACTGAGGACCCTTAACAAAATATTGATGGCAAGAAGTGTCTATTGATCGAAAATAAGTAGAAAGTAAAGCATAAGGTAAAACATCTCCCTCCAAGACGAAACACCTTACCATTAACAAGGAAACAACAAGAGAAAAGGTTAAATAATTAATCCAACAATAGATGCCAGAGATCAGCAATTAACGAGAAAGTGAAGATGCATCAAAATCAGGAAAACTACAACAAAGCGAAGTTGATCATGCAGTTAAATAAGTAATATAACAGGCCAAACCAATAGGATGGATTAATTTTTGAGGTAAGGGAATCTAATATTGTCCAAATTAACCAAATCACGCAAATATTTAGGAAGTGTAAGTTGATCAAAGAATTTTATGCCATCTAATCAGAGATTAGCAAGGTAATCAGCACATGCATTACCTTCATGCCATACATGAGTGATTTTAAAATAGAGTTGAGAAAGGAGAGCTCTAGTCTGCTTGAGAAGATAATACAATTCTATATTACCCATTTTTGTGGAAGTCTAAAGATCAATCAGCAACAGAGCATCCACCTCAATCCAAATATTGAGCCAACCTTTTTGAAGAAAAATCTCAATAGCTTTAGTCATTAGCTTCGACAAAGAGCAGTAAGTATTAAGGGGTAAGAAAAAGCACATAGGACTTTACCATTAAGTTTACAAAATGCTACCACATCCAGAAGCATTTTGAGAGACAGAGCCATCAGTGTTAATTTTAATAGTATTAGCACAAGGTTTTACCCAATAAATAATCTTGTCAGCTTTATAGTTGGGTGTTCCAGCAAGTTAAAACCCAGTTTATTAGCCATAAGTTTACAACCTTTGAATTGATTGTAGTTAATTAAATTGACAGTAAACAAGCCATTAGGGTTTAGGGTTTAGGGTTTAGGGTGTAGGGTGTAGTGTTTAGGGTTTAGAGTTTAGGGTTTAGGGTTTAGGGTTTAGGTTTAGGGTTTCGGGTTTAGGGTTTAGGGTTCAGGGTTTAGGGTTTAGGGTTTAGGGTTTAAGGTTTAGGGTTAGTTTAGAGCTTTGGGTTTAGGGTTTAGGGTTTAGATTTAGATTTAGGATTTAGTTTAGATTTATAGTTTAAGGTTTATAATTTAGATTGATTTAAAGGTTAGAATTTAGTTTAAAGGTTTTAAGATTAGATTATAGTTTAAAATTTAAGATTTAGGGAGATTTATAGTTTAAGGATTCAAATTAAATTAGGGATTTGGATTAGATTCAGTTAATTAGGTTAAGGTTAGGAGGTTAGAGGTTTAAAGGATTTCAGTTCGAGTTAGTTTAAAGTTCATTCAGGTTAATTCGATTTAAGATTAGGTTTAAGGTTTAAGGTTCAGATTAGTTAAGTTTAGGTGTTCGTTAGTTTAAAGTTCATTTAAGTTAAGATTCAGGTTTAAGGTTTAAAGGTTTTAAGGTTTAGTTTAAAGTTTAAAGGTTAAAGTTTAGAGGTTTAGGAGAATTTAGTTTTAAGTTTAAGTTTAAAGGTTTAGGTTAAGGATTTAGATTTAAGTTAAGATTTAGAGTTTAAGGTTTATTGAGTTTAAGTTTAAGGTTGATTTAAGTTTAGATTTAGGATTTAAGTTTAAGGTTAGGTTTAGGTTAGGAGTTTAGAGGTTTAGGTTTAGGAAGTTTAGATTTAGTTTGGAGTTTAAGCAGTTTAAAGTTCAGGTTTAGGTTTAGGGTTTAGGTTTAGAGTTCAGGTTTAGGTTAGATTAAAAGAGTTCGGTTTAAGTTTGATTTAGGTTTTGATTTTAGGTTTTAGGTTTAAGGTTAGATTTGATTTAAAGTTTAAGGTTTAAATGGGTTTAGTTTAGGTTTAAAGGTTTAAGGGGTTTAGATTAGAAGGTTTAGGATTTAGGGTTCGGGTTTAGTTTAGGTTAGGTTTAGTTTAGTTAGGTTTAAGTGATTCAGTTCAGTTAGATTGGGTTCGGGTTAGGGATTTAGGTTCAGTTTGGTTTAAGGTTTGGGTTGGTTTAGAGATTTTAGGGTTTAGGTTTAGGTTTAGGTTTAAAGATTTAGGTTTAGGGTTTAGGTTTGAGTTTAGGGTTTAGTTTAGTTTAGGTTTAGGTTTAGGTTTGTGGTTTAGGGTTTAAGTTTTAGGGTTTAGGGTTTAGGTTTGGTTTAGGGTTTATTTTTAGTTTAGTTTGAGTTTAGGTTTTAGGAGTTTAGGGTTTGGATTTTTTAGGGTTTAGGGTTTGTTTAGGTTTAGGTTTAGGGTAGGTGTTTAGTTTAGTCACTCTTCAGAAATGCTTATAATGGAGACCTACTATATCTCACGTTGTTAAGGTAATCATCATTTCATGTACCAAAATTGGTGATTTTGTCCCAATGTTCTGCTATATGCTCGATAAATGGAAGGGTTTTAGTAAAATAGTGATGTGTATATTGCATGATATATATCAGCCTCAGAGGATGTCTCCATGCATCTGGTGATGATGCCCCGGATACATAACCAGCGATAGTTAGCAAGGTGTGTCAAATATTGACTTTGGGCCTCAATCTTACGCCTTAGTAATATACGAATACCCAAAGTCACTATACTTTGTAGACGGATTAGTATTTGCAACTGGTTGGAGTACATCTTGATCCTCAAAGCTAATGTGATCTGTCACCCTCTCTAAAGAAATATCGTGATTGTGTCTCAGCTTTAGATTGATCACCCAATCAACAGGATCATGACTTGATGGAAGCTCTAAATCAACAGGTAGAATGCGTGTTGATTGAGCAAATGAGTCCTTAAAAATATCTTTGCCCATCAACATATTTTGAGACCATAATAGCCGATCCTATAACTTGATTGCATGGATCATGGGCTTCAATAGTGGCTCATATCTGGTCGTTAGTGGGCTTAATAAAAAGCATATCATCTGGTCTTTTACAAGTGAATATTATAGCCAATCTGTAGCAAATCTAAACAAGAGAAGTATGTAAATTTCATATGCATCATAAGAAAGTAATAATATCTGAATTTGTAAATGTGCTATGCTTGTGAGCTCTTGATTTAGTCTTCTCTAGTTTCACAGAATTTAAGTTGAACATATTGAATCCAAATTTTATATTTAGACTCGACCCTTTATATATATTTAGGTTTAAATCTTATCCATATAGACATGTTGGATTTAAGTTTTAGGTTTAGATCTGGTTCCTTTGGACATGATGGAATCTAAAGTTTGAATTTAGATCTAAACATTTTTAGGCATTATGGAATCTAAATTTGGGTTAAAATCTAACCTCTTTGGACATGATGGATCTGATCCTGTCTCTTTGGGCATGATGGATCGGTCCTTTTGGACATGATGGATCTTAATTTAAATTTAGATTCGACCCCTTTGGGCATGTTGGAATTGATCCGGCCCCTTTGCACATGATGGATCTGATTTAAATTTAGATTTGGCCCCTTTGGGCATGATGGATTTGATTCAGTTCTTTTGGTCATGGTGGATCTTAATCTAAATTTAGATTCGGCCTCTTTGAGCATGATAGATTTTATTTGACCCCTTTTGGCATGGTGGATCTTAATTTAAATTTAGATCTGATCCCTTTGGGCATGATGGATTTGATCTGGCCTCTTTGGGCATGGTGGATCTTATTTAAATTTAGATCTGGCCTTTTTGAGCATGATGGATCTTTATTTAAATTTAGATCCGACCTCTTTGGGCACGATGGATCTGATTTAGGATGGCTTCGATTAGAAAGAGTTTCTCTTCGAAGGAGGATTTTTCTTGCATTGTAAGACTTATAAAAGTGCCTTTTGTTGATAAGGTAATTTTTCTTTGAAATGAGAATATTTTTTTTCGTGCTTAAATAAAAAGTATTTCTTCGATTGATAGATTTGGAATTGATTTTGACTCTTGTATTTGTGAAGCATAACACCTTAATAGTTATGCATAATATTTCTTAAGATATTGGCTATTTATAGGGGCATAAGTTTTATCCCTTTTGCATCAATGAGTTGATAAGCTCTTCCTCCATATATTTTTTCAACAATATAAGACCTTTCTTAATTTGGGTCAAATTTTTCACTAACTCGATGTGGAATGATAGAAATTCTGCATGCTAGTACTAGTTCGCCTATTTTAAAACTTATTGGGCGAACTATGCGGGCATGAGCTCAAGTTATTTTTGCTCTATATATTTTTAGATTTCATTGGGCTTGTAATCGAATTTCATCTAGAGCTTTCAACTTTTCGAGACGTATTTTGTGAGTTCATTTTGATTGTTATCTGAAGGTAGCTCTACTTCAAGCTTCTACTCCAAAGATTGAGTTCGACATTGCTTGTATAACAAATTTATATGTGGTATGATATGACTATAAGACTTCTATTAATTTATCATGTCATTCCCGTTTATTTTTAAAGAGATTTTTTTTTTGAAAAATTTAACCAACATCTTATTGAAAGCTTCTACGAGGCCATTAGCTCTTAGACTATATATTGAAGAATATCTCCAATCTATCTTGTATTTCTCAATGAAATGATAGACTTTGATATTCTTGAAACCAGTGTCGTTAACGGATATAATTCTTCGAGGAACTCCAAATCGGTAGACGATATGGTCTAAAAAAAGTTCACTACTATGTCCTCTTTAACTTTTTTTTTAATTTAAATTGCTCATTTAGAGTAGTAGTTGGTAGTTAAAATGAAATGATGTCCCTAGGCGATGGAGGATCTATTGGACTAATTATATCGATTTTCCTTCTTTTGAATATCCTAGGCATGCTTTGTTGGACCTAGATGATTAGGTGGTTGATGCAACGTGCTACATGCATTGACATTGATGACATCTTTTGGCATGTTTAATGTAGTCTTGAACTATCTTTGGGCCAATAATAATTCATTCTTTTGATTTTGATTTTTTATTTTAGAACTAGATTGGTGTACACAACCCTTCATGGACTTCTGTCATCACCATATTTGCTTCATCTAGTCCTAGATATCACAATCACATTTGTTCTAATGAATGCTGATATAATGTATCATTTATAAGAGCATATCATAAACCTCTTTGTGAAATTTGATAAGCCTTTGATTTATCCTTTAACAATCCACCGCCTTTAAGATAGATGATGAATGGTTACCAATCACCGCCTTTAAGATAGATGATGAATGGTTACCAATCAACTTCTTCTATTATCGTTGAAGTCTCTCAATTTTTTTTAGCTTTAAAGACTTATAGAGAGTTGGTGTCAATGCTAGTCTACATTGGACTATTATTGTAATTGACTCTAGAACTCCCCAAAATATTATAGATTGTAATAGATGTAAAAGGAATTGTATGGAGTGTTCTAAAGAACTCCATATATATATTATGCATAGTATTTTCTAGATTGTTCTTAGGCATAGGAGGAGGGCTATAAATAGGTCCCTTCCTCCCTCATTTGTAACCATCTAAGATCCAAGTAAGGATCCGAGGAGAGTGACTCTAAGTGTGATTGTGTAAGGTCCAAGCATTATAAGCTTTTTTTTTTGTGCTAGTGAAGTTTTCCCACTTATTTCTCTCTTTGCATTCTAGGCTAGCATTATATGAGTGCAAGACTGATTTAGCATGAAGGGGAGATGTTAAGGCCGCACAGGTGACTTAAGGAAAGTCTACTTGGATTCTCTGTACCAACTTACAATCTCTAGCTTGCATGGGTGAATTTATTTATTCAATTTCTTCCATGCATTTCATACTAGCAAATAACACTACTTTTGACGGTCCCAAGTATGGATGTGAAAAGTGGAGGGTTGTGATAGGTAGTCGACAACTAGCATAAAACTTGTCGAAATAATCATGACATGAATCCTTTAAATCATTGTGTTAATGCTAGGCGTCCCACAGGCGGCCAGTGAATACAATGAAAAATGTGCAAGAAACTGCCGCATCATCGCCCAGTGCGGTTAAATAAGCAAGGGTTCCCACATTATGGGAGGATGGGCAAATAAGTTAGTCCATGAAACTAGAATTAGGCTAGGATCTTGGAATATAGGTACTCTTACAGGTAAATTAATGGAATTAATATATATTATGGTTCATAGAAAGATAAATATTTATGTGTTCAAGAAACTAAATGGGTTGGGGAGAAGACCAAGGAGATTGATAGTTTAGGTTTTAAACTTTGATATTCAGGTAGAAATTGAATTAAAAATAGTTTAGGTGTGATTATAGATAAAAGTTTGAAGGATAATGTTATAAATATTAATAGATGTGGAGATAGAATTATAGCTTTAAAGATTATTGTTGATATTAAGATTATTAATGTTATAAGTGTTTATGCTCCTCAAGTAGGTTTGGATGTAAGCTCAAAAGAAAAATTTTGGATTGAATTAGAGGGATTAATACAAAAGATACCTTTTGAAGAAAAAGTATTTATTGGAAGAGATTTAAATGGACATGTTGGTAGAGTGGTAGATGATTTTAAAAGTATTCATGATGGTTATGAATTTGGAGTGACTAATGAAGAAGGTATGATTATATTAGATTTTTCCTTAGTTTATGATTTTGTAGTTGCTAATACTTTATTTAAGAAAAGAGATGAACATATTATTACTTATAAAAATGGATCTAGTAAAACACTGATTATTTTCTAATAAGAAAAATAGATTGTTTAGATTGTAAAGATTGTAAAGTCATTCAAAGTGAAAGTTTAAGTACCCAACATCGATTGTTAGTTTTAGATTTTAAGATGAAAGATTGTAAGAGGAAAAATAAATCAAATTATTGTCCTAGGATTAGATGAGGACACTTAAAGAACACAAATAAAAATATTTTTAATAGCAAGTTACAAGAGCTAAGAATTTGGGATGTTTTTAAGGAAGCTAATGTTATGTGGAAAAAAATAACAAGTGAAATTAAGCAAGTTGCTAAAGATGTGCTTGAAGAATCAAAAGGAAAAACTTCCTTAATAAAAATAGTTTGTGGTGGAGTCAATGTGAAAGAAAAGATAAGAAATAAGAAAAATTGTTATAAAACTTGGTTTAAATGTAAAAATTTGGAGAATTGAGAAAGATATAAAGTGGCCTGCAGAGATTCTAAGAAAGCAATATATGATGTAAAAAATTTAGCTTTTTGTGATTTATATAATAGATTATATACCAAAAAAGGTGAAAGATGTATGTATAAGTTAGCCAACCAAAGAGATATGAGAAGTAAAGACCTAGTTCAAGTGAGGTGTATTAATGATGAAAATAATGAAGTGCTTTTCTTAGAAAATGATATTGAAAATAGGTGGATGAGGTATTTTGATAAATTTTTCAATGAAGGTTCTGTAAATATGATTGATTTTAGCAAACTTAATATCCTAAACAAAAAAAAAAAGATTTTTTATTTTTATCGTCATATTAGTAAATCTGAAGTTAGAGAAGCTTTAAAAAAATAAAATGTGAAAAAATAGTAGGACTTGATGATATTCCAATATAAGTGTGAAAATGTTTAGGAGATCAAAGAATTTCTTGGCTTACAATTCTTTTTAATATTATTTTAAAGACTAAAAAGATGTGAGATGAGTGGAGAAAGAGTTTGTTGGTTCCTATATTTAAGAATAAAGGTGATGCACAAGAGTGTGCAAATTATAGATGAATTAAGTTAATGTGTCATACATTAAAATTATGGGAGAGAGTAATTGAGCATAAGTTACGATGTGAAACAAAAATTTCTCACAATCAGTTTGGTTTCATGCCAGATAGATCTACTATGGATGTTATACATTTGTTAAGAGGTTTGATGGGCAAGTATAGAGAAAGTAAGGAGGATCTACATATGATATTTATTGATTTAGAGAAAGCTTATGATAATGTTTCAAGAGATGTTCTTTGGAGAGTTCTAGAAGAAAGAGTTAATATTGGTTATATTTAAGTCATTAAGGATATGTATACTAGAGCTTCTACTTGTGTCCAAACACAAGGAGGATTGACAAAATATTTTCCTATTTCAGTTGGATTACATCAAGGATCAGTTTTAAGCCCTTATCTTTTTTGCTTTAGTTATGGATGTTCTTACTAAGCTTTTGTAGGAAAATGTATCTTGGTGTATGCTTTTTGCTGATGACATTCTTCTTATTGATAAGACTAGAGAGGGAGTCCAAGAGAAACTTGAATTATGGAGGTCAACTCTAGAGTCTAAAGGTTTTCGTTTAAGTAGATCTAAAATTGAATATATGGAGTGTAATTTTAATTGTAGAAGTTCTAGTTGTAGTATTGTGATATTAGGTGAACAAGTCATTAATAAGAGTGAGCGATTCAGATATTTAACTTTATTGTTCAAAATGATGGTGAAATAGATGGAGATGTTATTAGTAAAATTCAAGTTGGATGGTTGAAGTGGAGGAATGCATCTAGCATGTTGTGTGATAGAAAAGTTCCACTTAAACTTAAGAGAAAATTTTTTAAGATGGTGGTAAGACGCAATGATTTATGGTGCGAGAATGTTGGTCAATAAAGAGAAGCATAAGACTAAGTTAAGTGTTACAGAGATGAGGATGCTCAGGTGGATGAGTGGCTTTACTCTTAGAGATAAAATGCGAAATGAGTATGTTCGGAAAAAAGTTGGAGTAGTTCCAGTGGCAGATAAGATTAGAGAGAGTTGCCTTAGATGGTTTGGCCACATAAAGCGTCGACCGTCCGATGATCCGGTTAGAAGATTAGATGTATTAGATTTGCCTTATGCTAAGAAAGGTAGTGGCAGACCTAAAAAGACTTGGTTAAGATGTATAAAAAATGACCTTAGTATATTTGAATTAAATGAGAATTTCACACATAATAGGACACAATGGAGATGAAAGATTCATGTAGCCCACCCCACTTAGTGGGATAAAGGCTTCTTGTTGTTATTGTTGTTGTATTTCATACTACCAAATAGTCTCTAGCTTGTCGAGCGAGTGACAGCCAATCTTGGCTGTAAGACATTCCTTCTTATCGAGTTGCTTGGGAGGATTGAGCGACCTTATTGCACTCCTAAATATTGGCATAACTATTAGCAAGTTCGAGCAACTTAGTCAAAGTATTAAGTGCTGACGACTTGCGTGATGAACATTTGCTTGAATTTAATGAAGAAAGTGTTGACATCTACTGGAAGACATGAGAATCATCTTAGTACTGACTCTTTGAAAGTGATGAAAGACAAACAATGCTTGAACGCATCAGCGAGGTTAAGCAGTGAGATTATCAACTCAAAATGATATGGTCTGTCAGGCCACTTTAAATAAGAAATTTAAAACTTTGGGTGCACTATGTCTTATCAAGTGCACCCGATGACTACTTCTTAAGTGATTTATGCCATTTTGGCAACATACGAACTATGATTGTGATTGTAATTTATTGTTGTCATTTGATGACAAACCACTTAATCAAAGGTTTTCGATCACAACTATTACTTTTTTTTGGTGCTATGATCATATGGTATATAGAACGCGTGTCATGTCTTTGCTGATACGAAGTTTTTGAGAGTGACCATTAAGGTGTGTCTGATTTGAAATTTATTTTGTGAGTTGTGGTTAAACATAGGTTCACCACCCTCGTCAAATAATTGTAGAGGATGGGTGAATTGATTTGCTTTAAGCCTTAGCTGATAATATTTCACTTTAATATTCTCTTAAATTTTTAACTTTTTATATTTATAATATAGTTTAAATCTTAGATGATTTGCGTTTAGACTTGATTGTATGTCCAAATATACGATTAAGCCAAAATAGCCTTCATAGCGAGTCATCACTAGGACAGGACCAAGTCAAAGAAGGGAGCTTGAAGAACAAAGTATGTAAACCGACCATATAAGCAGACTCGCCCGGGCTAGTGAGTGACTAGGGAAGATTGGACAAACACAAACAACCAAAACTCGATGAATCTATCATGACATACCAATTCGCCACATCAGAGAAGCAGCAAGTCACCCGCGCAAACTCGCAATGGAGCTTACCACTTGCCGAAGAACACCCGCTTTGTGTTAAGGCAACTCCTCATTTGTACTCGATTTACCTTACATGTATTTACTATATGTAACTACCTCTCCCCGCTATTATAAAAAGAGGTTCTTTCAAAGGGTGGAGGGATTTTTTTTTTCTCTTCTTCACTAGGGCGTGTCATAGTTTTCATTGCTTGTACTAAATCTTGATGGAATAATAAAATTGGGGGCATTTTCTATACTTATATTTTTTTGTTGCTCTATTTTTTATAATCCTATTTTTCCAAGTGTCTCAAAGGGTTCTGCTTCAATCTACGAACAGAGTTGGATTCAACATTAATGATAATATTTTTTTTAATTGAGATTTACTTTCAACACGGTCATAATCGAGATGTTGGAATGATTTCACTTTTTCAATCTAAATGTAAATTAACAATTATTTGAGTTAGTAATAGTACGTGCTTGACGACGTGAGCATACAATCTAACCTTGAATATTCTTTATTCATGCATGAAGTTAATAAATTAATTAACTTTACACCTTCACAATCTTGAATTATATCCGATCTTACCACATTCAATCTGATGTTACCAAATAAATACACTACTCCTAATGATTCACAATAAGTGCCAAACATTGATTACCTGAGTAAGTTAAAATAATAAGGTTAACAAAATGTAACATATTTACATAACTATAACTAACATTTCATCTAATATTTTAACAATTTTAATACAAGTTTTAACCTAGCTCCCACAAATTCATGCTAATTTAGTAATTCTACTACTATTCATATAATATTTATATAATCACTTAAGTATTCTTTTTAATTACTTTTTTTTTTTTACTATTTTCACTTAATTTTCAATTTCAATCCTATTAGTAAAACTGAGAAAGGAAATATAATTAATTACCTAATATTAATATATTTATATTAACACTTATTCCCATTCTTCTCTAAATCCCTATAGCACCCGGTTAACAATAGAAATGTTTTAAATAGGATATGGAATTATGCTTATAATACAAATGTGTATTTACATATATATACCTATCTATACAAGTATAACTAATATATACTTAAATATGTATTGATTTATATATAAATTCATGTAGTTACCTGAAGGAAATTTTTTATCTCCACCTAACAGCCGCAGGAAATTCTCTTTAGCCTTTAGCAACTCACGGGATTCCCATTCCTGTGCTTCTTGCATCATAGGAGGCTGCTGCACCATACAATGCCGAATGCCAAAATCGGGGAGATGGGAAAGAAATTGTGGAGGAAATGGGATAAGAAAGAAAAGAGATATATGCATTGCATTGGTTCTTACTTCTTATGATCCAAGCTTTACACGTATCCATTACTTTAATCCAGTCGAAACATGCATATTAAAGTGGAGGAATTTAATAATTTGGTAATTAGGTGAACAGTAAAATTTAAAGAAATTTATTAATATATAGATTAATTCATTAATATTTATATGCTACTAATTTATATATACTTGTATCTATAAAAATGAGCCAAATGAAGGGTAGAATTTTATAAAAATGTATATGCTAATTTTCGGGATTTGTAAAAAAAAAATGAGGTATATTTTAAAATGCATGAAATGTGAAATTTACCTCTCTTTTTTGAAAATTTTGGGTATTACATTAGTCCTTATGATGAGAAGGATTAGGTTTGTCAAGTGAAACTTATGACCTCACCCTATAGATAATGATGCTTGCTCGAAAGCAGCATGAAATGCAATATTTTGATGAGTTTGAGTTTAAGAAAAAGTTGACATGCAATTTATTCTTTTTTTGAGTGATTGCACATTTTTTGGAGCTAAGCAAATTTAAGTTTTGGTAATCTCTTTTAGTCCACATAGCATTCTCAGATGTTAAATTTAGAGCACCAATGAACAATTTTGATTTAAGTGATTGGAATATAACACACTTTTTAAACATGGTCACATGACTTGAAACACAACAATGAACAGCTAATCTCATTTGCAAAAGTTTTTTTAATGGTATTGTTGTCGTTCGAGGTGTGTACAAGTTACCTCTAATAATTGAGATGCATATTGTTTGAAGCAGCTGTGCAATCTTGATTCGTTGTAGATTAGAATAATTCACATGAACGTACAATTAATTAAAAAATAGAGCTTGATGTAATAGTTGTTTCAAATGCAATTTTCATTTCAAGTACAATAACACTTACATTCTATTTACTTTATTGTGTTCGCTTGTGGATTGTTCAATGTTAGAAGCTTTAATGTTTGTTAGTGTTTAATTTATCGCATATAGCTTGTATTTGAACTTTATTTTGTCATGGTGTCCCACATGGGACCTCTCCTTTATTAGTGTTAGGTTCATTTCCAAACAAATCTTGTTCAATTAATTGTGCGCAGGTTTCCAAAAGGAGTGTATGGTTGTTGTGTAATGTTATGGTCTGGTGCTCTACTCATATATCAAAGTAATTGCGTATGATTCTTCATATACTTGCATGACAAATTGCAGAACTGGATTTCTCCAATATCAAAACATGTATGGGTACTTATTTTGGTGGTATGGGTTTTGTCGTCTCACACGATGCCTAAAAAGGCATGATGAAGTCAAATGTACAATTAAAATGATGCATGCAGGCAATTAAAGATCACAACATGTTTATTCGTGTTATACGTGTGGTCATGGCAACGAGGTAGAGAATTTGCAAGGAGTTGATGAAAGCAAATGCACAATTGTTATCATTTTTTTTGTTCTCTTTCTATTTTTTCTTCTTTACTTTTATCTTTTATTATATATATATATATATATATATATATATATATATATATATATATATATATATATATATATATATATATATATATACATAATGTGTGTGTGTGTCTATTAAAGAGAAATTGAGAGAAGGGAGAGGATGAGAGAGAGGGAGAGTGGAATAAATATGGAGAGGAAATTAAGGAAAAGAGTAAGGGTACTTAGGATAGTTGATTATATGAAGAAGTAATGATGGAGCTATGGCAAGAAATTGGTGGAAAAAAAATTGTTGGATAATTTGTTGTTGTTTGGGAGACAACTATGAAACTATTGTGTTATGCTGTCAACCAAATGACAAAAATTCTTTTATAATTTGTATTGCTAAGTAAAGAAAATTTTGACCTATTAGATGCAAACAGTTTACTTTTTTTCATTACAATGAATAGTGTTAAGCTATGGAATAATAAATTTATGTATTTTTCAATATTGCATTGAATGTGTTGACCAAAATTATATGAAATACAAATACAATAACAACAAAATAACATAAACATATCTAACCAGCTAGCAATTCATTAAATTACATCTAAGGTACAACCATCATGTGGTAATGACTAATAATATGAAAATGTGTTTGACCAAAATTATATAAAATGCAATAACAACAAAATAACATAAACATATCTAAGCAGATGGCAGTTCATTAAATTACATCTAAGGTACAACCAACATGTGGCAATGACTAATAATATGAAAATGTAAACAACAAATGCAATAAATAAAATTAGCTAACATTGGACTTCTTCACTAACGATCAAATTTTCAAAATCTTTTCTAAAAGCTCTCTATGCGTTCACTCTCTGAAGTAACCTCATACTCATCGACTCATTTGAAGAGTTGCAACCATCCTGTGTTCGGTTCCTAGGACATCGATAAAATCTCCTACTATAATTGCCCTCTCGGCATGAAGTAAACAAATAATATTATAAACCGCAATGGCAGTTTACTACTCTTGAGGCAGTTGAATTTTTAGAACTCATATTTCCTTGATGAACATTTATATTTGTAGAAAATTGATTCCAAACATTTTAAAGCCAAAATTGCAGTAAGTACACTGAAATGCAAATGAAATACCTATAACAGCAAAAACGTTAGAACAAATCATTTAAAGAGGAAGTAAATGCGGAAGAAAAAACAAGAAGCTAGAAATTCAAAATGTCATCTATTTAGAAAATACTATGTTCATTGTTACAAAATAGGCTCAGACATTAGCTAAGGTAAACATTCATCATTGATTTCATCTAGAAGTCACTCTTGTGTTAAGTAAGAAATCAACATCATGTGTAGTATCTGTCCATACAAAAGTATTCTCTAGGGTTAGCAGTGTAAAGTGTACCCCATCAAGTGACAATGACAACAAAAGTTGCACAAACAATGACTTAGTTGAATCTCAATTCAATTCTCGATTACCAATTCATCATCGCCCCAAAAACTATGTAGTATCAATCCATAGCAAAAACTGTTGAAACCCAAAAAATAAGTAGACAAATGTCAATCTAAAAAATATTATAGTATCAGTGCATATTTGGAAGGTTGAAAGCAACATACACTTATTCACAAATGATTTACCGAAAACTCATAGAATGTGTTCTTTCACCTACTAACCAACCACAAACCACTCATAAAGGCAACTCATCAACAATTTGATCTCAGAGCATTATCATCTCCTCTGATCCTCCCCATCTCAAGACTATGAATCGCTCATCGAGTGGATTGTGGCATAAGTTACCCAATCCTTTACTTGTATGCCTCTATAGGAACATATGTTTGATCCTCATCGACTACAATGAATTCTCTGTTATTATGAGATGGATATCTTTTGATATAATTATGCAAAGCTAGTGTAACACTGACTATCTTGACTTATTTTTGGAATGAGTAAGTGGGCATTATCACGAAGAATAACCCACTTTTTTTCACACACTAAATGCTTTCTCAATCACTCAACGTAAGGATGAGTGTCTTTTGTTGAATATTTATTCTCCCTCAAATTGTTTGCCATCTCTAAAATTCAAGAATATGATATCTAGTGTACGGATAAGGTTGCAAGAAGTCTCATTGCATAGGGTATCCTACATCAACAATATAATATTTTGTTATTCCAAGAAGATGATAGTTGTCTCAACACAAAGAAAGTTATATTTTATATGTGGACAACGTACTTGTAGATCTACACGGTGGAGGCATGAAGTTATACTTGGCATTACATGTAACAAATTTGAACACACGACTATCATGTGTACTCTCTTCTCATTCGACTATAATGAAGATAAAGCATATTTGAAAATCACAGGCAGCCATTATGTTCTAAGTCGACAACTCAAAACGATCGAGATAAGCAACACTCATTTTTAAGAACACAAGCATCGATGTGTCCCATTAACTGCTCCAACACAATTCTACATGGGGGAAAATGCCTTTGTTAAGCAACAAGATTTTGAGTATTACAATCAATGAAATGATCACAGTGTTCTATTGCACCTTGAAAAATGGCATATATCGAGTATCATTTGTAATTTGGTGGCATATTTTGAAATGTCCGGCCTGTAGGCTGTATGACTTGTTCATACAAGCTTATCAATGCATTCAACCCTACAAAGAAATATTCGCTAATTGTTTCTATTGAGTGTAGGAATTGCTCACGGGTTGACCCGATTAACTCATTATGTGAAAGTGTATAGAGTGATAGCTATAATTTCTCAACTTATTGTTTTGAATGAACCATGAAGGCCATGGAAGGATTTCAGTTCTTGTAATAAATCAACAAATGCTTCCTATAACATAGGAAACATGCTATGAAACGTATAGCAGTTCATCAATCCATTTGTCACCAATGTAGTTGCACGGATTGGATTCATAATATTCATTTGTTAAACACACTACAGTTACAAGAGTGTGTCTGTGTTACTCGTGTTCATTAACATCCATACCTGTAGTACATCCATGATTGCAACAATTTTATAATATGAACTAAAAGGTAGAATTTGGTATGATAAGCACTACAAATGGCGACCAATATTATCAGATACAACACCTCATGTAGTCCACAATTGAAACAATTCATTAACATTAAATACAAATAAAGTTTCAATGCCAAAACTGCAGACAAAAATAAAGTTTAAACATCAGAAGACCCAAAAAAGTGATCGAGGTAGTGAACTCTTCTCTCAGGACACATGGACATGAAGACCTCCCTCTTAATGGGTTCTTCTAAAAACTTTGTAGTGAAAAGATAGAGAGACATGTCGTTGAAGACTTCCTTGGTATGATCAAACATTTTGTTGACCTCATACATTGAAGATGGTGTTTTAATAGTAGTTGAAGAGGTGCTTATGCTAGTGCAAGTAGAGACTAACCGGGAAATTTGCTTGGCTCCAACTCTCTTTTTTTTTCCCACCTTTCAAACCCTTAGAAGAAGAACATTTATGACTACTACTTCCTAGCATGACTAAGACCTTAACAGAGTCATCTGAATTGCTCTCCTCTTTCAAGTTTGGAGTCTCATGGAGCAAGCTTTGAGCTTGATGGAAGAGTCCATGCATGGCTTGCAGCAACCACACCTCCAAACATTATGTCCATCTTATCTTCTAGCTCTGGCTCTATCCCACAAAATCTAAATTTTTGGGCATGGGGGAAGACCTAAATGGATTAATGAAGTAAATGTAAATTTTAAGCAGTTATACCAAGATAAGTGATACGAGCTATTTTCTGGATTTAGGTCTGTACAGTGATGATTGGGTCTGTTTGGGTGTAAATTTGAGTTTGATACAATTCTTAGTTGACTCAGTTTGAGTGTTGGAACCCGGCTGCCTTCTGATCCGTTGGATCTGCGCCTTTTTAACGCGGCCGTTGGATGCTAACCCTCTTGAGTTCTTTTAGCTTGAATCTTCTTGATTGCCTTGTTGTACGCCTTGCCTTGATTTGTTTCTTGATCACACGGCTTGCCTTCTTTCTTTTCTTAGTGGATTACAGGTGTTGGCTAAGGAGGAAGTGGATGCAGAGGATGTCTCTGGATCGTCTGATCATCCTAACCGTGGCTGATTGAGGAGATCTTGATCGTTGGATCGAAGCTTTGAATTAACCTAAATTTATTCTTTCCTTTGATTTGTTTCAATCATTTGAACCGTCGACTTGCTCAGAAAGCGGGGAAAGAGAAAACCAGGAGTTCTTTGGCGATTCCAAGGAGACGGACCTTCGGTGAGGATCAACCATGGAAATGCTTCGGGGAAGAAGAAGAGAGGGCTGGACACAGAGGAGGAGATTTCTTGAGATAATTTTTCATCACTTTCTTTGATTTCCTCATCTCTATTTATAGTATTTGGTTTGCTCTTCTAGAATATTCCTCTGCTGGTCTCTGTAACTAATTTCTGTTATTTTCTGTTAGAGATCTTGCCTCTGTCGTGTATTCAGTTAGGTTTCTTGATCTCATGCTATTAGTCTTCTATTTTACTAATCTCTCTGGCCATTAATTCTGTTATGTATTGGAAGGTCTTTCCTTTTACTTTGAGCGCCTTCTGTTGTATATGGTTCCTTGGGAGGTCTGCGTTAGATGTATTCTTTTTCTGTTCTTTTGGGGATCTTTTATTATTCTGTAATTATTTCTTGTTGTAATAACTTGTTAATATTTATATCTTTATTCTCTCGTTCTAAGGCGTATGTTATTCTCTTTGTTGGCTTGGGGATATGTGTTCATATCATTACTCCCCTCCTCACACATTGTCCTCAAGGTCAAAATCTGAGATGCTTTACGTATTTCTTTACATGATATCCTTCAGGCTAATTTCCTTCCCATTGTTTTAAGGTTTCTGTAATGTGTTGATCTCCCTATATTATTGTTCTGTGATCCAACTGTAACAGTCTTGGCTAATATCTGCCCATCTCTGACTGAATTGTTAACTCTACTGATTGTAGTGTAAAAGCTTGTCTGATTTGTCTTAAGTCTTGGATTGAAGCTCTCTTGTATGTTATCAGCCCTTTGCTTCATGTTGTTGTTGAGCTTCCTGTGAGTTATATGGGTCTGTCCAACCTATATGTGGCTGTATTATGTGACACTGCTCTGTTTGTCCATCTTATTTTGGGCTGTCAATGATTGTTGTTTTAGTGCTGGAGGTTGGCTGATTTTGTAGTTTCTTGGCATTGTTACATCATCGCTGTCCTCCATCAATTTAGCTAACTGAAGGCTTCTTTGTAGTGAGCTAGGCTGCAATGCTCTTACCTCCCTTTTTATATCTTGCCTTAAACCAGATTCAAAACAGCTCTGTAATAATTCAGGTGGAATACCTGATATCTGATTTGCCAATTCCTCAAAGTCATTATAAAATTGCTGGACTGTATTTTTCTGTTGTAATTTAGCAAGTTCACCCCTTAAATCTCTGTACAAAGATGGGCCAAATCTCTGCATAACTTGTTCTTTAAATTCTGTCCATGAGTTTAGCTGTTTATTAAGATGCATATATTGATACCAGCTAAGTGCAGGGCCGTCCATATAACCGAGGCAATTAAGAACTTGTTCTTAGATAAATTATGATATTGAAAGTACTGTGCTTTGAGCATGACCTTTAGGGTTGTCTCCATTAAATCTGGACATATCTATTTTAAGAGGCATTGACATGGGTGTGTGTGTGTCTGTTTGGGGACAGATTCATAAAGGGATGCATCACATACCGCTTTGAGGTTGTTTTTCTAATCTGTTTCTATTCAATCTCTTTGATATTTCATTCAATGCCATAGTGATTGAGGTCATTTCTTCATTGTTGTTCAATCGTAACACATTCATCTAGGGTTTTGGATGTGTACCTTGTGTTTTCGCCATATTTTCGATTGAGGATGTAGTAATCAAGAGCACCAATGATATGAGCTATTTTCGATTTAGGTCATGCAGTGATGATTGGGTCTGTTTGGTGTAAATGAGTTTTATACAATTGAGTTGACTGTTTGAGTGTTAGAACACCCAGATCCGTTGGATCTGCGCCTTTCGCTTGGATGCTAACCCTCAGATTGAGTTCTTTTTAGCTTGAATCTTGCGCCGTTGGATTGCCTTGTTGTCTGATCTGCCCTTGGATTTGTTTCTTGATCACACGGCTTGCCTTCTTTCTTTTCTTAGTGGATTACAGGTGTTGGCTAAGGAGGAAGCGGATCGAGGATGTCTCACGATCGTCGATCATCACATTGATTGAGATCTTGATCGTTGGATCAAGCTTTGAATTAACCTAACTTTATTCTTTCCTTTGATTTGTTTGCGGTTGTCGACTTGCTCAAGAAAGCGGGGGAAGAGAGGAAACCAGAGGAGTTCGGCGATTCCAGTGGAGGAATGACCTTCCAGGAGGATCAACCATGGAAATGCTTGGAAGAAGAAGAGAGAGGCTGGACACAGATTTCTTGAGATAATTTTTCATCACTTTCTTTGATTTCTCATCTCATTTATAGTATTTGGTTTGCTCTTCTAGAATATTCCTCTGGTCTCGTAACTAATTTCTTTATTTTTCTTAGATCTTGCCTCACAGTGTATTCATTAGGTTTCTTGATCTCATGCTAGTCTTCTATTTTACTAATCTCTCGGCAATTAATTGTATGTATTAGAAGATCTTTCCTTTACTTTTGAGCTTCTCTTGTATATGGTTCCTTGGGAGGTCATGCTAGATGTATTCTTTGTTTGTTCTTTGGGGATCTTTTATTATTCTAGCTGTAATTATTTCTTGTTGTAATAACTTGTTAATATTTATATCTTTATTCTCTGTTCTAAGGCTGTATGTTATTCTCTGTTGTTGGCTTGGGGATATGTGTTCATATCAATAAGGAATGATGCTAATGTAGAATTATCATTACCTTCTCTTTTGAATACTCATCTTGGACACCAGTTTTCTGAGTCATCATAAATCGGTAGCTCCTTGCTTGAGCTCTTTCCACGTTACCAATCTTTTTTAACCCTTACCATTTATTTTCAATTGTGAGACTGTTGTTCTCCCTCTCATTGTTTTTTTGAACTTCTTGATTATATTCATTAATCCTCTTTATTGAAATGAGTGGTTGGCGATTTCTATCGAATCTTTTGCAAACAATCTCACAAAAGATTAGTTTTATTTCTCTTTCCCATGTTGCCCCACTTGCCATCTTTAGATTTACTAATTGCCAATCTTTGGTCACAAAAGTTTTAACCAAGGCTTGCAAAAGAAAAATAATATTAGTCAAAAAGAAGAAATGAATTCAAGACTCCGGACTAGAGCTTATAATAGCAAGTACTCTTCATGATAGAAGCCCGATAATACATCATAACGAATGCACGCGTCCACAAAAATGCAGTGGTTTTCAAATTTGCAATGTAGATACTTTGTGGAGAACTTTAGAGGGGTTAAGAAATATAAAACAAAATTTGTCGAGAGGTATAAGTTAAAGTAACATGCTTCTAGCACCGACAAAGAGAATAAGTTAAATCAACGGTCACCATAAAGCAAAGAAAATGCTGAATTTGACCAGCACAAAATATCAATTTGATTGCCAACAAAAGCCGTATGGTTGTGTATGGAAAACTGAAGCATACAAACTATTTAGAGATGCAAGAATGTGAAGCACCATATCATAGATTATCGGAATCACCAGGCCCTTATGTCAGAGAAAATGCTACATATTTTTGTTGGTGCTCAAAAAAGCATAAATTAAAACTCTTGTAGCACATAAGGTAATGACAACAAGCACATATGTGCAGTCTTCTTTTTCTACAAAACATATTCTAGACAGAATGACATAACACAAGTAATAGCAAGCACCTAACGAGTGCTTGGTCAAAATAGAAATCAATAGCAAGCACTAAACCGAGTGCTTGCTACAAAAAAACTAACAACAAGAACAAAACCTATGATCAAATTGAAAGCCAGTGACAAAAAGAGCGAAGAGCAAATGCTCATCGGATTGAAGTAAGTCCCGACTACACAAAATAAAAAGGCAATTTTGTGACTACTTGGTCCAAACAAAACCCGGAGGAGCCAAATTGGAAAATTGAAACCCGAATCATGTGGAACGCTAAAAATGTACTTGATAAGTATAGCATGTATCACATAATATACCGACACGAAATGTTGCAACCCATACTACACAGTTCTGACGTGATAGACAATAGCCAAAGCAACATTCAACAACAAGCACCAAACCCCAAGCGCCTTGCTCCTACCAAGAACCGACACCAGCAAATTGATAACAAACAGCATCAAATACTCATCTACCTTGAAGAAAGACCCTCAACTACACGACCTGAAAAAGCAAGGCTGTGAGCAACAACCGCAAAAAACACAAAGAAGCTAGAATGAAGAAATGAAAATGGAATCATGGGAAGAGGTAGAAATCTAGTAGATCAAAATAAGCATTTCTCAAAAATTGCAAGATTTTTGAAGAAGCCTGTTAATCTCGATTTTAAGCACAGCCAGTGAAATAGCACATGTGGAGAAATAGTGGTAGCACAAATGGAGTGGTAGGTACAGTATTTCACTTGAGTTTCATTGGATGAAAGAGAAGATCCAAGATTTCTGAAACAGTTGTCGGAGAAGAAATACACATGATGCCCTAAAAATGCAGTTTGGAGTCGAAGATCAAAGCCTAGGCATAACACCTTATCAGGGTAGAGTTGGCAAATTGATGAGGGGAAAACGGTGAGAAATTTATTCTAAAGGCGAAATGCGAGCCCACGATAGGTCGCAAGTGATGGTGCCACACCGCCACCTCGCACTGCAAATAAACCATAATTGCTACTCCTTGAGTTCTCCCAAACAATGCTATGGTGCAACTTAACGACACACCACTATTTTACAGCCCTCTCAAATAGGGCTCTAAGATAGGGAAACAGGAGGGGTGTTTAGAGAGATTAAGAGTGGGAAAGAGAAATAGATTGAGATGCGTAAGAGAGAGAAAGAGAGACAAGGAGAGGAAGGGGGGATGGGGGTCATGTAGCTATAGGGTCTAAGCAAGATTCAACCTAAATCTTATTATAAACATTCAAAATGACAACTTTAAATCTTGCAAGATCTTAAATCTCATTTCTCCATCGTCTTGTCTTAAATCTTATAACTTTCTCTTCTTTATGTATCATCAATCCCATAAATGTTTTTTTTCCTAGGAGTTGTGACCATAACTTATTCTTCACGCACTGTTGATCTCATTGATGTTTCCTACAACGAGCTCTCATTGCTTCTCCTCACCTTCCCATATGTTGTCGAACCCATCATGCCTTCTTTTGTAACTTCCACGATGACTTCTTCACTTTTGTATCATTGGAGTTTCAGTACCAAGGGAGACACCAAAGTGAGATAGAGAGACGAGAGTAAGAGTGCGAGAGTAAGATGCAATCCCGAGGGATTGGCTAGGTATTAGATATTTTTAGGATTTTCTTTGTTAATGGCCCTCATGCTCGCCATGTAAGGCACGCGTATGGGAGAGCTGAGCTAAGGTAAGAACAAGATTTTATTTTATTTTTTCATTCATAGGCCAACACCATCATGATATGTATGGTGGACCCATGAATGTCTTCCTTCGGTCTCTTCTTTTAGTCATACATATCATCAGATCTAACAATGAACCGATGGGTGTCTATCCTTATCTCTATCTATGATCAACATTAGTATCATGCTTAGCAGAAGAAATTGTTTGTTTGTTTTCTTTCATTATCTGTACTAGGAACATACATGACCTTCAATATCGCTTGTGTGATCCTAAGAAGAGGACTAGGACTAACTGGTTGTCTTTCAACTATCCCGGTGGCATTCTCCTCACCCCTGTTATAGCTAAACCGTTGATATTATTATATATCACAATTAATGTCTGTTCATTTTTGTTTTGATTATGGCCTCAATTGTATATTATCCCTATTAGTATAATAGAATATTAGCACTATGTTAGATTGTATTTTGGACAAATTTTGGGGCATATTATTCAAAGCATTTTTGCTCCTTATAAATGATTATAGCCTCAATTATAGTAAGTTCTTTTTTCTTCAAGTTATGATTCTTATTTGTCTTCGATTACTTTAGGATCTTGAAGCCTTCACTCAGTTACTTTCTTCTTCTTCTTCTTCTTCTTCTTCTTCTTCTTCTTCTCTCTCTCTCTCTCTCTCTCTCTTCTTGCAATATTAATTTGTGAGCTCAAGCCATGTTGTGCAAGAATTTTTTTTTTCGTGTTTTCATGTGACTGCAAGTTCTTGATATGTATATATATATAGTTTCAGCTTTGATGTTAAATATTGAGGATATACTTTATTATAGTCATTTAGTTTGTACTTCTAGTTCAGCTTTTGAAAATTAATAAACAGTAGATCTCCCAAAGAAAAAGTAACAGACCAACTTAAGGCGCCAGTCCTTATTTTCCTTTTATGGTTAATATTTTTTTTTCTGAAACATTTATACACATGCCACAAATCCTTGATGTGAGTAGTATTATATCAAAATTTACGTGTTACATATGTAAATATATAAAAAATATCTGAAATGTATGTAAATGCCTCTTTGACATAATTTTTCTCCCTGTTTCTCTCACGAAGGCGTTCAACAACTTGTTCTAGGATTATACATCATCAGAGGAGACAACATGTAATAAAATGCTAAATGTTATTTCATTAAAATTACTTATTTATGGTAAATAGTGTTCCCTCAATATGCATCTTTTGAAACTCGCAGAAGCGTTGTCGGAGAACTTGATGAAGAACTGGACGCTAATCTGGACTTGTCTAAGCTGAGGGCTCATCCTCTCAAGCCTGTCATTCATTAAGTTAAAATTATGGAAATATATATTTTTTATTTCTTGGAAGATTTAATATCTCTCTGACTGAAACCAAAACCTGCTTATAAATATCACAGAATTTTTAGGCATTATTTCTGTCTGACTGAAACCAAAACCAAAGCCTGTCATTCATTAAGGGATTGTTTGGCATCACTTTATTTTTGTTTTTTATTTTTTATTTTTATGTTGTTTTAAAATATATTTATTTAGAGTATTTTTATGTAGTTATTATTTTTATTTTAAAATTAAAACTATTATTTTAAAATAGTCAAAATATTTAAAGATATTTTGAGTATTTTAAAAATAAGTATAATCAAATAAATTTAATTTTAAGTAAAACATAAATATAATAATAATAATAACAATAATAATAATAATAATAATAATAATAATAATAATAATAATAATAATAATAATAATATAAAATAAAAGTGATCCCAAATGGGTCTTAAGTTATTATTAATCTTTATTTTTGGCATTAATTTCTGTCTTGCTGATACCAAAACCTTGTATGTTTGGATCAATTCTGCACTGCTTATAAAAATATCACAGAATATTAGGCATAGAATAATTTATATAAAACTCTGCTACAAAATTAACATTTGATTCTTTATCTCCCTATTGTTTTCTTTTTCTTGAAATTGAACTCAATCTATTGGATTTGTTGTTATTTGTAGACATTGGATGGTTTATTCGATGAGGTTAAATTAAATAGCATTATTTTTTTATTTTTTATTTTTTATTTTATTTTTTATTATTATTATTATTATTATTTGAACAATGCCTTTGTTGAGTTTAATTATTATTATTATTATTATTATTATTATTATTATTATTATTATTATTATTATTATTATTATTATTATTATTATTAAATATTGTGTTAATGTTAGGCGTTTTTGGAAGCAATGCGTTGTATGGTTTGAATATAGTGAAAAGTGTGTAAGAGTCGTTGCATCGCTGCTTGGGTGTAGTATTGAATATGAGTTTTCACATTATGGATCAAAGAAGTTAGTACATGAAATTAGAATTAGGTTAAGAATTTAAAACATAAGTATTCTTAGAGGTTAATTAATGAAATTAATATGTATTATGGTTTATAAAAAGGTGAAGGAATTTTTATATTAGAAGTTAGAGAAGTTTTAAAGAAAATGAAATATGAAAAAATAATAGGACTTGATGATATTTCAATATACGTGTGGAAATGTTTAGGAGATAAAGGAATTTTTTGGCTTACAAATCTTTTTAATATTATTTTAAAGATTAAAAAAGATGTAGATGAGTAGAGAAAGAGTTTGTTGGTTCCTATATTTAAGAATAAAGGTGATGCACAAGAGTGTGCAAATTATAGTGGAATTAAGTTAATGTGTCATACATTAAAATTATGGGAGAGAGTAATTAAGCATAGGTAATAATGTGATACAAAAGTTTCTCTGTCAGTTTGGCTTCATGTCAGGTAGATCTACTATGGATGTTATATATTTGTTAAGAGGTTTGATGGAGAAGTATAGAGAAAGTAAGGAGGATCTACATATGATATTTATTGATTTAGAAAGCTTATGATAAAGTTTCAAGAGATGTTCTTTGGAGAGTTCTAGAAGAGAAAGGAATATTAGATATATTCAAGTAATTAAGGATATGTATACTGAGCTATTACTTGTGTCCAAACACAAGGAGGATTGACAAATTATTTTCCTATTTCAGTTGGATTACATCAAGGATCAGCTTTAAGCCCTTATCTTTTTTGCTTTAGATATGGATGTTCTTACTAGACATTTACAGGAAGATGTATCTTGGTGCATGCTTTTTGCTGATGATATTCTTCTTGTTGATTAGATTAGAGAGGGAGTCCAAGAGAAACTTGAATTATGGAGGTCAACATTAGAGTCTAAAGGTTTTCATTTAAGTAGATCTAAAAGTGAATATATGGAGTGTAATTTTAGTTGTAGAAATTCTAGTGGTTGTGTTGTGACATTAGGTGAACAAGTCATTAATAAGAGTGAGTGATTCAGATATTTAGGTTCTATTATTCAAAATGATGGTGAAATAGATGGAGATGTTATTAGTAGAATTCAAGTTGGATGGTTGAAGTGGAGGAATGCATCGGCTATTTGTGTTAGAAAAGTTCCACTCAAACTTAAGGAAAATTTTATAAGATGGTGGTAAGACGCAATGACTTATCTTTGTAGAATGTTGGCTAATAAAGAGAAGCATAAGATTAAGTTAAGTGTTCTGAGATGAGGATGCCAGTGGATGAGTAGCTTTACTTTTAGAGATAAAATGCAAAATGAGTATGTTCGGAAAAGTTAGTAGCTCCGTGAGAAAAGATTAGAGAGTGGCTTAGATGATTTGGCAACATAAAGCTTACCGTCCGATGACCGGTTAAGAGAGTAGATGCATTATATTTGCCTTATGTTAAGAAAAGTAGAGGTAGATCTAAAAAGACTTGGTTAAGATGTACAAAAAATGACTTTAATATACTTAAATCAAATGAGAATTTGACACATAATAGGACACAATGGAGACAAAGGATTCATGTAGCAGACCACACTTAGTGGGATAAAGGCTTGTTGTTATTGTTGTTGTTGTTGTTGTTATAGTTGTTGTTGTTGTTATTGTTGTTGTTGTATGGTTTATAAAAGATAAATATTTTATGTATCAAGAAATTAAATGACTTGGTGATAAGTCAAAGAGATGGATAGTTTAAGTTTTAAATTTTAGTATTTAAGGAGTTAAATTAAAAGTAGTGTATGTGTGATTATAGATAAAAATTTGAAGGAAAATATTATAAATATTAATAAGATTAGAGATATAATTATATCTTTAAAGATTACTATTGATATTAAGATTATTAATATTTTAAGTGTTTATGTTTTTCAGGCACGTTTGGATGTAGGCTCAAAAGAAAATTTTGAAATGATTTAGAGGGATTAATATAAAAAAATATCTCTTGAAGAAAGGGTATTTATTAGAGAAGATTTAAATGTACATATTGGTAGAGTAACAGAAAATTTTAAAAGTATTCGTGATAATTATAGATTTTGAGTGACTAATGAATGTAATATTATATTAGATTTTATTTTAGTTTATTGTTTTGTAGTTGTTAATATTTTATTTTAAGAAAATAGATGAGTATATTATTATTTATAAGAATGGATATAGCAAAACATAGATTGATTATTTTTCTGAAAAATAGATCGGTTAAATTGTAAAGATTGTAAGGTCATTCAGAGTGAAAGTTTAAGTACTTAATATCGACTATTAGTTTTAGATTTTAAGATGAAGGATTAGAAGATGAAAAATAAATCGAATTATTATTTTAGGATTAGATGGGGGCATTTAAAGAACACTAATAAAAGATTTTTTAAGAGTAAGCTATGAATTTAAATTTGAGATTTTATAAGAAAAGTATTATGTGGGAAAAAAATAGTAAGTAAAATTAATTATGTTGTAAAAAATGTATTTGAAGATTCAAAATAAGATCTTATTTTTGTAAAAATAATTTGTGGAGTCAAATTATGCAAAAAAAAAGAAGAAAGAAATAAGAAGCAATATTATAAAATTTAATTTTGGTGTAAAAATTTGGAGAATTGAGAAAGATATAAAGTAGCTTGTAGATATTCTAAAAAAGTAATATATGATTTAATAATAATAATTTTTAGTGATTTGTACAATATATTGAATATCCAAGAAGGTGAAAATTATATATATAAATCAGCAAGTAAATATATATAAGATGTAAAGATCTAGTTCAAATGAAGTGTATTAAAATGATAATCATAAAGTGCTTTTCTTAAAAAAAAAATGATATTGAAAATTGGTGGATGAGTTATTTTGATAAATTTTTAATGAAGGATTTGAGAATATGACTTATCAATCTCAATATCCTATATAAAAATAGAAAATTTTATTTTTTATCATTAGTAAATTTGAAATTGGTGAAGTTTTAGAGAAAATAAAATATGAAAAAACAATATAACCTAATGATATTCCAGTAGAAGTGTGGAATGTTTAAGAGATTAATAAATTTTTTGCTAATAATTTTTTTTAATATTATTTTAAAGATTAAAATGATGTTAGATAATTGGAGAAAGTGTTCGTTGGTTCATATATTTAAGAATAAAGGTGATGCACAAGAGTGTGCAAATTATAGAGGAATTAAGTTGATGTGTCATATATTAAAATTATGGGAGAGAGTAATTGAGCATATGATACGATGTGATACATAAGTTTCTCAAAATCAGTTTGATTTCATTTTGGGTAGATTTACTATGGATATTATACATTTGTTGAGAGATTTGACGAAGAAGTATAGAGAAAGTAAGATCTACATATGATATTTATTGATTTAGAGAAAGCTCATGATAAAGTTTTAAGAGAAGTCTTTTGGAGAGTTCTAAAAAAGAAATGAGTTAATATTAGTTATATTCAAGTCATTAAGGATATTTATACTAGAACTGTTACTTGTGTCTAAACACAAGAAGGATTGACAAATATTTTCCTATTTCAGTTGGATTACATCAAGGTTTGACTTTAAGCTCTTATCTTTTTTTTTCTTTAGTTATGAATGTTCTTACTAGGCATTTACAATAAGATGTACCTTGGTATATATTTCTTATTGATAAGAATGGAGAGGGAGTCTAACTGAAACTTAAATTATGGAGATCAACCTTACAGTTTAAAAGTTTTCATTTGAGTAAATTTAAAACTAAATTTATGGAGTGTAGTTTTAATTGTAGAAGTTCTAGTGGTGGTGTTGTGGCATTAGGTGATCAAGCCATTTTAAAAAGTGAGTGTTTTAAATATCTATGTTATATTATTCAAAATGATGGTGAAATAGATAGAGATGTTATTAGTAGAATTCAAGTTGGATGGTTGAAGTGGAGGAATGCATCTAGCATGTTGTTTGGTAGAAAAGTACCGCTCAGACTTAAGGAAAATTTTATAAGATGGTGGTATGACATACAATTATTTATGGTGCAGAATGTTGGCTAATAAAAGAGAACCATAAAACTAAATTAAGTGTTGCAGAGATGAGGATGCTCAGGTGGATGAGTGGCTTCACTCTTAGAGATAAAATACAAATTGAGTATATTTGGGAAAATGTTGGAGTAGCACTAGTGACAAATAAGAATAGAGAGAGTTGTCTTAGATAGTTTGACCACATAAAATGTTGGTCGTCCTATGACCCGATTAGGAGATTTGATGTACTAGATTTACCTTATATTAAGAAAATATAGGTAGTCCTAAAAAATTTGGTTAAGACTACAAAAAATTACCTTTGTTTTATTAGAATCAAAAGAAATTTTGACACATAATAGAACATAATAGAGAAGGATTTATATAGCCAACCTCACATAGTGAAGATAAAAAAACTAAAACTATATTACTTAATCTATTGTTTTATAATCGATTATTTACGTGGAATTTTATTTGGTTATCATACTCTCTCTCTCTCTCTCTCTCTCTCTCTCTCTCTCTCTCTCTCTCTCTCTCTCGATCTATGAATCTAGACTCCTTCGAAAGATGATTGTCCAAAATTTTTCCCTGAGCATTCTCTCTCTATGACGCATCAATATTCAAACAAGTATTTTATAAATTAAAAATATTAATCCAACTGACTAATCATCCTTAACACAGAGGATCCAAAATAACTAATATTATATCATATATTTTCCCCCAAAAAAACTATTTTATCAGTAATCATTTTCATGGTGACAAAGTCATATTATTTTATGACTTTGTTTAATAATATGATCAAGACGCAGCCAATCTAAATTTGTGCACCTACTGACCAGCAATTTAAATATCTAAATATGCATTACTATTTTTCATGTTTATCCCCTCTATATATAAATGTCATTTTATATTATATTAGAAGTAGGGGAGGGCAATTAAAATGATAAAAAAAATTTATTGATAATAAAAAATGTCTCAAATATATCAAAATGACTTGGAAGGTTTGTCTTTATTATTGTTGCTCGAGCAGGCTGTTTGTGAGATCCTCTGCTTCCATCCTTCCAACTTTGTTCTCCTCATTCTTCCCCCACAGCACAGTATAAAGCCCCACCATTGTAACAATGAACCCTATAAGCCTGCACTGATTAAAAATTATAAAAAATTACTAAAATTTTCTTAAAATTTTTAAAAAAATAATAATAAAGTATTTATATTTATATCACACAATTTTTATATATTTACATATCTAATATCTAAATTTTAATATTTATATAAATAATATATGAATTTTTAATATCATATCAAAAATATTACTATCATAAATTTTTTTTAAAAAAGATTACATGCCTAAATTTTTTGTATTTATAGATATAGCACTTTTTCTATATATATGAAAAGATATGTTTCATTCGAGAAATTAATGATGATGTTATTTTTGATATAATATTAAATATTTAAGTATTATTTATGTAGATATTAAATTTTAGGTATTAAATATATATAAATATATAATAATTGTGTGGTATGTATGTTTTTTTAAAAATTGAAATGCACATTTTTATCTATAATAAAATGTTATATATATATATATATAATATCAAAAATAAAAATTGATTAATTAAATATATAATTAATCTGAGGGGTAATAAATAATTCATTGCTATTAAAAATATAATTATTCCTATCCTCCTGAGTACAATTGATCTCCGAGAATAATGGCTGAGAGAAGGGCCACCAACACAGTCTGTATGGCTTGGAAGACAGCAACGAAGAGTGGGCCTCCCCTATCAATGCACCAAATCTGAAGAGAGAAGGTAATCCCTGAACCAACCATGCCCTGAATAAATCCGAAATATATATATATATATATATAATTTTTTTGGTTCCTCACGCCTATTAATTCTGCATGTGTGAGATTAAATTTTAAAAAAATAAAAAAATCGCCTATCTAAAATATAAAATATAGTATATAATAAGATGGGATTAATTGAATTAAATCTAATCAGTAATTTAATAAAATGAGTAGTGATAAGATTGCCACTGTGACAAAGAAGTCAAAAATATAAGTAGATGAAAGAGCAGTGAGTTAAACCGATTCTTGTGCTGAGCTGGATAAGTTAAAGTAGCTCATGAGCAGATTAGTTTTAAAAAGATTTAAATAAAATATTATTAAAATAATATAGATTTTATAGTTTAAGTATCAAGTTTTTAACTCTAATTCTGTTCTATTTGTTTATACTCATAATCTTAAATCAACTTGAATGGTGATAAGGCTGCCAGCGTGAGAAAAAAGAAAAGAACCATAGAATAAAAATTCTATGAAGAATAGATATTCGGCAAAATTTTTAAAATAAGTCCAATTAAAATTCTAATTATAGGATTAGATGCAAAAAAAAAATTTTAAATAGATGCGTTTAATAGGCGTGACAACTTGACACCGGTCGTTCGTTAAACAGGCGGCCCGACCAATATTTTTTTTAAAAAACTGAACCGCGATCGGATGACGTCCCGATCGCGTTTTACCTAACGTGCGCTTGACCACTTGCTTCCCTACTAATCGCCGGAAAAGTCGACCCAGCCCTGACCTCGACGTCGCCAGCTCCGGATCGACCACTAGCGACCCATCACCATTTTGAGGTTTTTTTTTGGTTTTTTTTAAATGGAGAAAATATAAATGTAATTTTTATTTGTTGTGTGTTATGATGATATTAGTAAGTATATTATGTGATTAGCTAGTTTTAGGGTTGTTTTTAGGCAAATGTAATGTAGATCTTAGTTTTTTTTTTTAGTTTTGTTGATTTTTTTTTTTGTAAAATGAGAAATATGTAAATGTGATTTTGATATTTTGTGTTATTAAGTTATTAGTTATTGTATTATATGATTAGCTAGTTTTAGGTTGATTTGAGTTAATGGAATGTAAATTTTAGGTAATTTAGGTATATTTTGAGTTTTTTTTGACTTTTTTTCTTGTAAAATGAGAAATATGGAAATGTGATTTTGATATTTTGTGTGTTATTAAGTTATTAGTGAGTGTATTGTATGATTAGCTAGTTTTATGTTGACTTCATGCTAATGGAATGTGGATTTTAGGTATTTGAGATATTCTTTGAGTTTTTTTGAATTTTTTTTTGTAAAATGAAGAATATGCAAAATTGATGTTGATTTTTTGTGTGTTATCATATGTATTATGTGAATAGGTAGTATTAGGGTTGATTTCAGGCAAATGTAATGTGGATTTTAGGTATCTTTATTAGGAGGATCAACCTTCCTCATACCACCCATGTAATCTTGTGGAGCATTTAAATGTGTGTTCATTCTGTAAGTGCCATAGACCTGAAGTTCTAATTCCCTGTCTTTGCTATGGTCAGTCAATGTTGGAGCATCTGAATGCTCATTGCATTTTGATGTAGAAGGGAGATTTGATGGCTTATCGACACCAATCATCTCCTAAAATTTTGACCTAAAACATGACCTAAACCTTAGAAAGACCAGGACCAACGTAACACCATGGCTTTACGCCTACATCATCGGGATCTAGAACTTCCAAGGTAGTGCCATCTGGTGCTTTAATTGCAATTAGTGACTGTTTCTGAAAGCATTGTAGTTTCTTGATATCCTCTTCAGTCACATAAAGCCATTTCAAATTATTTTCATCTTCACTAAAAAGTTATCGAATATTTGATTGATAATCCCCAACGGATTATTCTGTCGACAATAGCTATTTTTTCTATAGTGTAAATAGCTATTTATTGTGTTCTAACCAATTCATATAGTACTCATGAGTCTAGTTGATTTAAACAGGTGTATTTTTCAGCATTCTTGCCTATGATACATATATTTGATTCAAATATGAGTTCAAACACAGTATGCTTGGTACTATATTATGGCGGCCAACTAAGTGTTAATGACTATTTCTTCCCTACGTATACTGGTGGAAAAAACCATCCTATACTAGTTTCACGTCAGACTGATTTTAGCAACATACATAATCGAATCATGAGGTTCACTAAAAGTTGGTTCGACATGGTTTAGGATTAATCTCACATGTAGATTTCCTGTTGGTACCAGTTTCATTGCTACACCATTAAATGATGATGAAGTATGCGAGTCAGTCATCAATGCAACAAGTATATAACCTGTAGTTGTATACATCAAAATTGAGTTGAAACTAGTGGAGGATATCGAAGTTCATAATTACACTGAAGCTGAATTTCAACCAACTGAAGCTGTCCAAAATCGTATACTACCACAGGAACCATATCAGACCGATCTCAATCAGGGTTTTCGTTGGTAAGTTCCTCGAAGTGATTATCTAATTAATATTTTTCATTTTAGTCTTACACACTACAATCAAATACACATCACTGATGATAGAGATGTATCTGCACCTCCTACTCATGTTCATCATATTGCCTCGACTTCTGCTAGTATGGGTGAATATCGTGGTGATCATGTTGCTCCTTTACAAACTGAAGATGAGGGCTACGAAATAATGTCTAGCGTAACAAGTTCAGATACAGATGATAGTGATGGTGATATTGGAGAACAACAATGTCCAAACACTAGAAACAGTCATTTGCTAAGAGATTACTCTAACAAAATAATCAATGCTGAAGAGCACATGTATAGTGACAATGATTACATTCTGGCATGTCAGTCAGCACAAGAATGAGATGAAGAATTGAACTTTGATGGCCTCCCAATAGATTCTATTTTCCTAGAAGAAAATTTCATTCCAGCAGACCTAAATGAAGGAATCTGTTTCCATAATAAAAGACACCTTAAATTTACTATTCAGGGTTGGTCAATAACAAATAATGTGGAGTATGTAACATGTGATTCTAACAAGACGAGGTTCACTATAATTTGCATTCATAGCAGTCATTCCAAAGAGAATTTCCTTGGGCTAAACACCGCCATTATTTACGCCATCTCAAAGAGAATTTCAAGAAGGCATGCAGAACTATGGGAATTCGATCCTGAGTTTGTGTGCGAGAAGATGTATGTGACAGGTACAACTAACATTCACATCTTCACACGTTACATTACAGATATAATGAATATCAAAGCAGAGGCTGCTTGCAAGAGATGTGGCGAAGTGGTCATTGAGTCATGATCGCGGGTATCGTTATGACACAATGACCACCAACGCATCAAAGTGTTTCAACGGTGTGCTCAAGAGGGCATATGGATTGCCGATTCAAGCACTAATTATATCAATTTACTACAATCTTGTATCAGTATTTACCAAACGCCTAGAGACAGCTTCTAATCTTATCAGTGAGAATGATTTGATATTTGCTCCACGTGTCAAAGCTTAACTCCTACAAAATAAGCGTGAAGCTAGGAGATGCTCAGATCCCACAAGAATAAATTTAAATGAATTCCAGGTGTTTACAATGTCTTTAATGCCATTTAAGGTTGAATTGCAAGAACAAGCTCGTTGTAGTTGTACATGCAGGCAGCACCAGTTACATCACATTCCATGTCCACATGTCATTATTGTGTTAGGGCAACGTCATTTAAGTCATTCTCAGTAGGTTTCTCCTTACTACACTTTGCGGCTGTACCGCATTACGTATGAAGCTCAATTTCATGTCATTCCGATCGCATTGGCCAACGATTCATCGTCGTAAATATGATTGAACTAGCACCACCAAATTTTAGAGAAGTGGCGGCCGGATAAGGAGATATACCAATACAAGGGATGAGAACGTGTAGCGAAGTAGCAGAATTTATGGACTATGCAAAAATGCTGGGCATAATAGAACTACTTGTCCACAAAGGTGAACGTACTGTTGTTGTGTTAGTCTGTGTAGTTGTATGTCCAGAATGTTTTCCTCCTGTTATTATTCCTTTCTGTACTTAGTCTTCTTAGATCCGAACATGTAGTAAGGGGCTCTTCTGTTTTATTCATGCTGTCATCCAGGTGTTTGTTTTAAGTTGTTTGATTTTATTCCTATTATTATTCCTTTCTTTACTTTTCTCACTTCTGTTGTCTGATTTTTTTGCCTAGAACATATTTTTCTCCTGTTATTATTCCTTTATGTACTCTTCATTGCTTACAAGCGTAGCGGGGATGTCTGTACCTACTCGGGTTTGGTCGGGAGCATGTACATATTGGACATTCGTACCCTTTCTAGCATAACCGGATGATTTAAGCATTGGTTGCGTGGAATGAGGGTTACTTGAGAGAGATGACACATGCTCATGTTAGAGTCTACATAGATGAGCTTGACGGGTTCTTCTGAGTCGGTATGAGTAAGTGTACATTTGATTCATATTTTTAACGCCATAATCTTAAGTATGACATTTTATTTTTCTATGATGTTGTAGGTGATATGGGAATTTTATGGATAGTGACACGTGCAGTGTCGAGATATACGCTTGTTGGGCGAGAAATTTGGCTCGCTCGGGTACCATTACTTAGCTGAAAAAGAGCTGAGTGGTACCTCCGAGATCATGTGCTCATACAATTTGGTCACACCAGAGTAGGCGTGGTGCCTATGATCCTTCCTTTCAGCGAGTCGATGGTCACGGGAAGGCTGATGTTGACTGGGTTGAGTATCACTAGGGTTACATTCACAATGGGAGGCCATACATGATTCAGTTGTTGTCGTGGATGACGTTGCACCTCCTGTTAACCCAGCGGTCAGTCGGTACATGAGGTGGTATTGGTCCTGGGCCTCCTTGTACATGTTCATGGCTCTAACCATTCCTACCACCTACTATCCTCGAGCTCCTAGAAAGAGATTGATGGTAAGCACTGAAAATTGTATGCTAATCAAATATTTATATGTTATGTGAACTAAATTATACTTGGCTCTGGGCATATCTTGAACACACAAGATATTTTCCAGCCTTATTTTGGGAGAGACTTGGACACTGATTTTCAACATTCAATCAATACTTATGAGGAGTTATGCAGGGACCTGCACAAAGACATGCACATATCAGATAGCAGATACAGAGATACAGATGAACCCAACAGTTATTCTGCAGCACCTTCATCTTCTCAGCCGCATACCATATGATTTGATGCAGGTCCATCGTCTATATCAGATGTCGGTCCATATAGTTACCCATATGGCACACCAGCTCGGTGCTCTTATCAAGAAGCCATGTTCAATCCATTTTAGTCATGGCAGGCAGCAGACCCTCCTATGTATCCTCACCCACCGATCTACATGTTGTAGATGCATGGAGTGTACCGAAATAAGTATCCGTGCACATTATTCCTATGTGGTGGGAAACTTGCTTTGAAATAAGTACCCATGCATATTATTCCAATGTGGTAGAAAAACTTGCTTTGAAATAAGTACTTGTACACATTATTCCAACATGACAAGAAAATTGGTTGTGAAATAAATACTCATGCGCGTTGTTCCAACATGGCGAGGAAATATACTTTAAAAAATAAGTACTCGTGCATATTGTTCCAATGTTGCGAGAAAATTTGTTCCAAAATAAGTACTTGTGCGCATCATTCCAATGCGACAAGCAAATGCTATGCCACATAAATAAAAATTTGAAGACTTATGCACGTCTTTCTTGGCGTGGTAAGTAAATAACATTTTTGATCACGGTGTCCTACAACACCTACCATGCACATTTTTCTTAGCGTGGTGGAAAAGCTTAGTCTCTTGAAGTAGCCTCCTATGCAGGGATAACACCGGAAGGTTGCTAAATTTTTTGATAAACTAGGAATTATTAAAGAAAAGGAAGAGGGGGGGAGATTCTTTGAAATCGATATGATTTGGGCCAAATATTTGAATTCCAAAGATCATGTTATGAAGTACTTAATGATTGTTACTAGGGGCAATTTAGTTTGATTTGTTAATAAACATAGGTGGATTTTTTTCTTCCATCTTCTTCCCCTTTTCTTATGAATATTTGAAATATTCTACATGTTTCATTAAGTAAATAAAAAAAGGAGAGATTCAAAAGAACTTCTACAAAAAAAAAAAACAAAAAAAAAGATTTCAAGTGAGGCAAAGTTAATTCAAAATATCAAATCAAGTATAATTCAGAAGATGATGGAATGGGGTTAGAATTTGACTCAAATTATATGTAAAATCCTTTGACATCCTTAGGCTCATAATGCCTCTTGAACAATATATATATATATATATATATATATATATATGGAGGAATGGAAATGTAAATTTGCATGAGAGGGGAATCTCCTCTTACTTATAATGAATCTTACCTTAATGGTAAGCTTTTCTTCTAGTTAAGTGTCATTCAAATTCATTTGATAAAGCCAAAATGTCATGTCATTCCATTAATGTCCATAGATTTTGCATGGTATTAAAAAGGAGAAGAGTATTTTTCTCCTCTCTTTTCTCTTACGTCATCATGGCATGCAAAATATAAATGTGAATAAAAATGAATATATATATATATATATATATATATATATATATATATATATATATATATATATGATAAAAAAAGAATAGGGAAGAAAGTCTATCATGGCTTTAGTTTCTTTTGTCATTTTTCATAATGTACCCATGAAATGGCCATGGTTTTTAGCCAAAAAAAGAAGAAGAAAGGAAAAAAGGGGCTTCTCCCTTTTTGTAACAGGATTATGTCATGACAAAAAAAAATAAAAAAGAAATATAAATTAAAGGGTGTTATGACAAAAAAAAAGGGTGGTGGTGTCATGAGGGTTTGAAACTTTTTTCTTCATTCATGGCCCATTTTGATCTTCTTAAGTGGGCTTATAAAAAAAGTGCCTTATTCCATGAAATTCTTAAGCCACGATCTTTTATCCCAAAGTAAAATGTCATTCTTGTTAGCTTGAGATTTATGGAAATTCTTAAGTCAAATGATGCTAAATGGGAATGTTTACATTGTTATGGAATGTTACATGTTTGGTTTCTTTATATTAGAACATATGTGAATGTTTAAATGAAGTGAGCTTTGCATATGCTTTATGACATGATACTTCATTTATATAGATTTACACTTAATCCATGACATATCTTTGAAAAAAACTAGACTCTCATAAAAAAGATATTATACTTGATTTATAGCAAGCGTTTGAAAGAATCAAATCTATATCTTTCAAAGATAGATACACACTTGACTTATAATAGGTTTAAAAATTTGTATCTTTCAAAATAGATTCACACTTGATTTATGACAAGTGTTTCTAAGAACCAAATTCATATCCTCTATAATAGATACAAACTTGATATATGACAAGTACTTGAGAAAATCAAAACTCATATTTCATAGAACAAATTTTCACTTGGCTTTTAGCAAGTGTCTGAATGAGTAGAAATTCTCATATTTTATAAAACAGAGCTACACTTGATTTATCGTTGGGTATCAAAAACCCATGTTTGTAATTTGACTAACACAACTACTTCAACTTAGACATTATAATGTCTGTACATCATTTAAAAAAAACATATACTTGTATGTGTGTTGAAGTATTTGCTAGAATGAATATTTAGGGAATTGTGAAAGTTATATGCAAAATAAGTGAACAGATACATACAACTACCCAAAATCAATCAATCACTCGCATGTGCCCTGACACATGTGTTACAAAACTAAACTCGGTGTCCGAGGATGCTACATGGGTTGAACCTCAGTTAGGTCTTATGACCAGATCCGAGTTAACAAAACTAAAATCTAATAATGCTATTATAATATTTTCAACTTAATAAAATCTGAGAAACTAATTCTATCATATAATTATAAAATAAAATCTATCGGCATCATTGTTAATATAATTTCTCAAGAAGAAAGTCTCAAACCCGATCATCTATACTCAAGCTCGAGTTGATAAGGTTTGGAGGACGATAGATCTTGAAGTAATGAATCTAAACCCAATCCTCTACAAGAAAATAGACAGAGTTGACAAAATCTATCAGCCAACAATAAACATATGATTAAAAAAGCTACACTACTAAGACTTTAATGATTAATGGCTACATACTCAAATTCAAATTAATTACAAGACAATCATATGATCAAACTAAAAGATATAAATTAAATAAAATAAATTATTTAAATTTAAAGCTAAATCCTTCCATTCATCTATAACTGTTTATCGGGGGTGACAAATTAAGAAAAATTTTGCTCACAAAGAGTCAATATCAAATCAAATACATAACTATTGTCATACTCAAATAATCTTAAGCCATTAAAGATGTGGCCCGTGTCCTCTATCTACATGAATTTTGCCGCAAAATAACACCATATAAATGACGGTTACGACCAGAGCCTTCTAACTGGGTGGTTCGTCACAAAATGACACTACTAAATTACATCAAGGCTACAGCCCATATGTTCCTTAATGGCTTTGCTCTTTGAGATGTGAAGTATAAAATGTATTTGATTGGACAAAAAAAATTCTCTGTTAGCTAAGATTAACTTATATTTGTCATCTTAGACAAACTCCACTCCAAGTCTATGACGTAACCCATGATTGCTAATAAGGATCCTTCAGTCAGGTTGGGTCAATTACCTCCTCTGACTAAGTAAACTCGGGACCACGACAACCCGGGATGACAGAACTTTGTGATCTTGATCGGATGCATCATCATTCCCCCAAACATAAGCTTTAAATTAAATTATAAATCTCATAAATTTTAAATTTCACTCATTGCTATTATACACTAGCATTTAGTGACTCATCGATTTAATCGAAAGTGTTCTTTTAGTATTGGGAGGGGTAATTAACTATAGATGTTTGCACCTATAGAAAACCTAGAACCATATTTAAAATCCTGGAAAAAATGAGGGTGAAATATCTGGGTGATGTCTTATCAACTATTTCATCTGCTTTCTGAAAATTTCTCATATATTTATTATCAACTCTCTTCATCGAGGTCGATGACAAATTTTCGAGCATAATCACTTAATTGTTAAGATGGAAAAAAAAACCTATCTAATTGATAGAAAACTCAAATATGAAAAAATTTCAATGTAAGATGTGAAACCCAACTCAAAGATCGTCACAATTTAGAAATCCTTTTTAAGAATCCCTATGGTCTAATTATCTTTTTTACATAAAAGATTTTCTATTTTGTTTTTTTTTTGAAAAAGACCCTTAATAAATCATGCAATAAGCAGAATAAGGCAGCTCAACTTGTATTTTTTTAGAAGCGGCTCCTATGTTAATATTTCATAAAGAACAAACCTCCTCAAGGACCCATCACAAAGCATCATGGGTGCAATTAACTTTGGCAATATATGATAAGGAAAAGCATACCAATGCCTAACTAGATAGGTCTGAATATGGATATCTATCAAACAAATGATACCCTTAAAAAAATAAAAAAAATACACAATATACATATAGAGGATTTTTTTTTTTTTTTTTATAGCATATTTTAGTTTCTAAATAAGAAGTCGAGCAACATCAAGATTGTGCACTTCACCATTAAATAGTATTCATGCTCATAATTCTTTTCTTTTTTTCTCTATAATATTAATATGTTATTATTACTCATCTCTAAGCCAATTGATTAAGAACTTTGACAATATATATAGATAGATAGAAATGATAGATAGATAAATAATTGTTGTGTATAATGCAAAAATAATATTATTCGACTCTTTCTAGACATAATAAACAACTCATAGAGATGTATAGAAATGAGATTATGAAGCTATGCTTCTCATGGCTTAAAATCTAAAACCTGACTTAATAATTCAATATTCATATGTTATGATTGTAATGCTATACATGCAACAGATTGATCACTGTATTTCAAGCAACAAAACCAATATAACTTTCAACAATATTTTAATCTTAAAGACTAAAATCTTCATAAATGTGGCCACATCGGAATGCTAAGGAGTAGAAACTGTACATAACAACAGATGAAGCGCTGCACTTAATTAACTAAGCACAAGACATAACTTCAAAAAAAAAAATTTGCATTTAGTTTGATAATGAAATTTACCATATACCTCTTTCAGTACGATGGAATAATCATATTTCCAAATAAAAAAAAAATTTCATATTTCACCATGGAATAATCAAAATTGCAGAGCTTAGGTGCGCTTAAAATGTTCTTTTATGAACCTTTCTGCGTAAGAAGGATACTTCTCTTTGATGTACGCTCTAAGGCATTTCTGATACGAGAAGTCTATCCAGACACCATCAGTCCGTACAACAAAGAGGCATCTTGAACTGTTAAACTGAGGGTGTCGATCAACCTGATTATAAAATTAAATAAAATATAAGAAAAATCTGGCATAGAAAGGAGATAAGGAATAGTACAGATCATAAAAGCATACAAGAGATCATCATTAAGAAGATTAATTGAAGTGATGACAAATAACTGAGTTCATTTATGAAATTTCAAATAATAGAAGGGGTTTTGGGACTTAAATACGTACACAATTCTTATCTATTTACAAATTTAACAGTTAAATTTTAATTTTACATAATAACATCTTAATCTTCAATATCACATTCATCATCACTCACTCCTTAAAAGTGAAATGTATCTTTTCAGCATAAAAAAAATATTAAATAAGCAAATATTTAATTTTGTGTGTTAGATATGTGAATGCATAAGATGTGGTATGCATATAAATCTTTCTTTAAAAAAAAACATCAGTACAAATAAAATGATATCGTTTTTAGGCCTTGCAAGCAGCAAATCCCTTTCATCGTACATCTTTGAACCACTTTAACAGTTTAATCAACCATTAGTTGCAATCAAAGCAACCATTAAAGATTTTGAGTGCTTTATGAGGGCAAATTTCAATCTCCCCATAAAGAACTCGATAAATTTTATTATCATAAAAAATTTACAACCATTCAAAGGAGGGCACTTGTAGGTGTTCTTGGAAGAAATGTGCCCAAGCTAAGTAAGAATCTTATAGTAATGCAACTTGGGCCAATAGTGCCCCTCCCCTTGAATCCAAACAATAGACAGCGAAGACACATCCCCTTCAGGAAGCAAATGAGTGCTATCATTTTCTGGAATTGCAGAAGGAGAGGCAACTAACTGAGACATCTTATAGACGATGAGGTTTGTTTAGTAGGTTTACTTGAAACTAAAGTTGAAGAGCTATAGTCGTAAACAGATGGATAACTTAGTGGTCACTAATTAGAAATTTCTTCATCAACCTACCAGTGGAAAATTTGGAGTCATCCTTGCTCGCAGGGACATTATCAATTTCTCTTTAATTGTTAAAACTGACGGTGCATGATCAAGAAGGTCTGTTTGAGGAACAACTATGCATGGAACATTGTCATTGTTTATGCTAACAAGGATTAACACAACCGAATATCTCTTTGGCAGCTCATTACTAATAACTTGGATAGCTCCATTCCTTCTATTATAGGTGGTGATTTCAACTGCATCCTCATGCAAGAGGGCAAAAGGATGGAAAAAATTCAGATAATCGGTGGTGAGATGGAAGATTTTATGGCAACCAATGTCTTGCATGATATTAGATTTTGTCCTAGGTTCACTTGGAGCAACAATAAGACTAGAAGTAGTAAAATTTGGGTCCGTCTCCGTCATGATAGATGCCTTACGAATTCAGCTACTCTGGAGGTGGTTCTTAAAGGCAAACATCTACTGACTATTACTTCGGATGATTGGCCTCTTTACTTACATCCGGGGAGTCCAACCCAAGAGCTTCCTCCCAATGGTTAAGGATTGAGGACACCGAGTTGTCCTATTCTATGGCATTGAAGATTGTCTAGGAGAAGTGGCAAAAGGGCTTGCTCGAGTGCTGACTTGCTTCACAAGAAATGCAACAAGACACTCAAGGCACTTTTCATAAAACGCAAGAATAACATTAAGAAGTTGAGTTTGCTAACCTCTCTTGAGTAAGAAATTGTTGATCTGCAGCTCTTGGAGTGCTTGTCACGGTCTTTCATCCGAGCAAGAGTATTCTCGTGAGTAAGGTGCATGAGCTCAACTCCACTTTAGGGTGGATCACCTCTTAGTGGAGCAACACGCCAAGGTCGTGCTTAAGGGGATGCCAATTCTCACTTCTTTCACACCATTGCTTCCTCACATAATCGGGTCCGATAGGTTGAACCATTTGAAGGTGAATGATTTGGAGATCATCAAGAGCCTAATATGATACAAGATCTGTTTATGCGATTCTATTCCAAATGGAGAAAAAGGATTTGGTTCAGCTCTTGGGTTGATCTTCGTTTGTTTTCAAATCTAGTCTCATTGACAAATTTTCTCATCACCACTGCCCGGTCATTGTGAAAGAGATTTGGGAAGCTATTAGAGCCATGAGCTTAAATCATTCCTCAAGATTAGATGAGATTACGCTTCTTTCTTTTCAAGAGCTTTTAGAGCATTATTGGCTAAGATTCCCACACTACTATTTTGACTTTTCAAAAATGGTCACATACCATCTAATTGGAAGGACGCCTTTCATTGCTAAAGCTGAAAATGCTGATATCTCTTCAAATTATAGACCTATTAACCTTGTAAAACCATTTATAAAGTAGTATGCTAAGGTGTTGGTGAATCAGCTAAAGGGCATTACCATTACATATTGTTAAGGAGTAGGGCGCCTTTGTACCTGACAAATCTTTCTCCAATCGTTGTCTGCTCGCACAAAAGTTCATTAATAAATTCGAACAGTTTATATCAAAATAGGGTTATTGGCTATCATGATTGACATGAAGTAGGCTTATGATAGAATGAGTTGGAACACTTTGTAAAAGGACCTTGTGGAGATGAGATTTTCGAACAAATTCACATAGTTGACTCTCCAATCTATTCAGCATCCGGGGTTTGACTTATTTATTAATGGCCAAAAGGCTGAATTTTCATTTTATGTTCCAAGCTACTTACCATGGCCTTGAATCAATATGATAATGGTTTGGGAATCTTGATTTCAACCACTAGGACGTGTCTCACACCTTCTTTATGTAGACATCCTTTTGTTTTTTTAAGTCAATGCATCTAATGCCAAAATCCCCTCCATTTTCATGGTTTATTGTAGTTGGATGGGCCAGTGGATCAATAACACTAAGTCCTCAATCTTTTTTAGCAAGGCTACCCAAGCATGGAAAAAAATAGAATAAAAAAGGCTGCTCGATTTCCACAGGGTGGATTTTGAATATCTCGCATCAAGCTTGTCATCGTAAACTCCTAAAGAATGACTTCAAGAACCGTCTGAGAAAGCCAAGGACAGGTTCCATGCTTGGGGACGGAACACTTATACTTGGTAGTAGTGTGATATGAATACATATCCATAAATTAACAACGAAACACAAAGAGATAGAAAGAAAGTCAAGTTGGGGATTTCACCAATATACCCAAAATATAGCATCAGAGTAAATTTATATACCAACGCTAGTTAAAACTACAAATATCCAAGACATACATAAGTCTTTACAACAGAGAGCAATAGATGAAGAATTTACAACAACAACCAAAAAATACCCAAAATAATAGACTTTATTAAATACAAGACATATAAAATAATTCAGAACCAAAGACCAACAGAAGAAAGGCCAAAAGGACTTAAACTAAACCAACAGAAGCCATATCCAGAGCCAGCCTGAAAGTAAATTCCATAACAGAAATAATTGCCAAAAGAACAAAAGAACAGATGCTCGATAGCAAGAAAACAAGAAGGGTAGTAACAGTAAAATAACATACTACACTTACCTCAAATCTCCAGAACGACAGAAGCAAGAATCATAACCGTCTGTAACAGAAAGTAGTTACAAAGGTATAGAAGGCATAGATCTAAGAAAGAAAAAAAACTATAAATAGAAGGAAGAAATCCCAACAGAGGGTAATGAATATTTTCAAAAGAAACTTATCTTCTTCAGTCTCCTTCTCCTCTTTCTCCTACCCACCCTCTCCTCATGTCCAGGAACCACCATCATCGATCGAAACCCTAGGGTCCCCCTTCTCCGCTCCTAGCTTTACTCTCTAGGCCGATGGCTAAAATGGTCAAGGAAACCAAACAAAGAACCGATTAAGGAAAGCTTCCCCTAGAAGCCTCATCCCACGCATGAAGTACCGATAAGCCCCAATCAAAGGCACATATTCATTCCAAGGAACACAGGAAAAGCGCAGAAAGCAACAGTAATCCACTAACGAACGGGAATCAAGAACCGCCGATCAAAACACAAATCAAAGGGCAAAAGAGGCCCATCCAACGGTTCAAAGCTCGGTTCAAAAAAACTCAATCGATCTAAGCGGCCAAGAACAAAGACAAATAATGGTTGAAAGCACCCGATAACTTCCTCGATTATCACTTAACTCTTTGGTTCACACCCGTGAGTGAGCCAACTCAACCAAACTCAAGCCACACCGACTGCACATATCATTGGTGCTTTTGTTGATTACCTGACAATGGCGAAGGCACAAGACATACATCAAAAACACTAGAGGAATGGGTGGGAAGACTAAATAAAACGATGAACAAATGTCCTCAATTACTATCATATTAAATGAAGTTTCAAGAAGGCTTCCTATAGAAGCCAAATTGAAACAAATTCTCGAACAACAACACTCCCAGGTGTATAATTCTTCTTATAATGAATTTCCTTCCTCAAATAGATCACACACACAACAAAATACCAGACCAGTTAAGGTAGATATGCAGATTTAATGGAGAAAATCCAAGAGGATGGTCGCTCAAAGCGATCAATTTTTCAAGATACTATAGTTTATCGAGGACCAAAATTCATAATAGCCTCGATACATGGATGGACCTTCCTTTATCAATGGATGCAATGTAAACAAACAATTGCATTCATGGACACACAAAGAACAAGTCATTCAAAGATTTGGACCCTCTCTATACAGACTTGAGAGGAGAATTAGCCAAGTTACAATAAAACCACGCCTAAGAATTCTACAATCAATTTGAGGAGCTAGTAACCAAATTTCAGTGTATTCCACAATTTCTACAAAGTTGTTTTTGAATCAAGACAAGATATTAAGAGGGAAGAGTAAGAGCCTACTTGCCTTCAACAAGCCTTTCAATTAGCTAAACTAATGGAAGATAGGTTAGCAGATGAGGTGTTTATGGTAAGAACAACAAGATTCAATCAGGTACCAGCCATAAAATATCAACAGCAATATCAATAACCTCTGCTCCCTACTCCAACAATGTCAATTCACAACAACAATAATAATAACAAGCCAACTATTCCAATATAAAGACTAACACCAACACAATTAGAAGAAAGAAGAAAAAAAGAACTATGTTTTAACTGTGATGAGAAATTCCATAGGGGTCATATTTGCAAATCCAAATTATTTTCCTTAATGGTGATCAATGAGGATCAAGAGCAATACATACAATAAGAAGCTGAACCAGAAATACAAATATTACAAGAAGAATTTCCGATCTCAATGCATTTCTGTGGTCTAATCCTAGAACTTTAAGATTACAAGGACTGATTGGAAATAAAAAAGTACAAGTTTTGATTGACAGTGGGTCAACCCATAATTTCATCCAATCAAAACTAGCAAAATTTATTGACTACAAAGTAACACCTACATCAGTTTTTCAAGTATTAGTAGGCAATGGGAAAACTCTAAAATGTTCAGGAATATGTTCTAATATTCCTATCCAACTACAAGAAAATACTTTTACCACTGATTGCTATCTGTTACCCATGCAAGGAGCATATGTGGTTTTGGGTGTTCAATGGCTAGAACAATTAGGTGAATGTACAATTGATTACAAAAGTGACTATGAAATTTTACTTGAATTGATTAGTAAAGCTAAGGGGATACCTCTACAGTGAACAACATTTCATTCCATCAGTTCACCAAATTGCAACAAAAGAAAGAAATAATCTCATATTTCCGATGAAATGACAGAGGGATAGATTCCTCTATAAAAGAGTTCAATAATTTACTTGGGGATACGGAAGTATTATCTCAATATCAAGAACTATTTCAAAGCTTACCCCCAAGAAGGGATATAGACCATCGATTCATCTACGAACTCAACCGGTGAGAGTAAAATTATATCCACATTTTCAGAAAACAAAAATTGAAAAATTAATTAAAGAAATGTTGGATAGTGGCATAATCAGAGAAAGCATCAGCCCTTTCTCTTCTCCAGCACTTTTAATAAAAAAGAAGGATGGAACTTGGAGATTCTGTGTAGATTACAGAGCCCTAAATATGGTAACAATACCTGACAGATTTCTTATTCCCACTCCAGATGAACTCATGGATGAATTATATGGAGCTACAATTTTTCAAAATTGGACTTAAGGTCGTTATCATCAAATCGAATGGCTAAAGAAGACATCTACAAAAGCTTTTAGAACTCATGAGGGACACTATGAGTTTATGGCAATGCCATTTGGACTCACAAATGCACCATCAACATTCCAAGCCTTAATGAATGCGGTTTAAACCTTTCTTAAGAAAAATTGTCTTAATGTTTTTGATGATATACTTATATATAGCAAGACCTTAGAGTTACACCAAACTCACCTCCAAGAAGTATTGGAACAACTCAAGATTCAGCTTATCAAGCCATCTAAATGCTCATTTATACAAGACATAATTGAGTATTTAGGACACATTTTATCTGCACAAGGGATAGAAGTGGATCCAAAAGATTCAAGAACAAGCATGGCTTTTACATAATTCAAACACTTAAGAGATTTTTTGAGTTTAGACTATTATAGAAAATTTGTCAAAAACTATGCGTACCTCTCCACTAACTTTTATATTAGCTAAGCAGCTTTCAATGGACGAAGAAGCAAAAATAGCTTTTCTACAATTAAAACAAACAATGACATCACTACCGATAGCTATCCAAATTTTACTCAGCCTTTTATCATAGAAACAGATGCATCTCGGATAGCAATTGAAGCTGTTCTAATACAAAACAACCATCCTATAGCTTATTTTAGTAAGAAGCTCTCACCATCATTACAAAAAGCATCAACATATGCAAGAGAATTGTATGCTATAACAGAAATAGTAGCAAGATGGAGACAATATTTGCTAGGTAATAAGTTTACCATCAGGACAGATCAAAAAAGCATAAGGGAGTTAATGCAACAAACAATTCAAACTCCTGAACAGCAAAGATTTTTAATCAAACTCCTGGGATATGATTACACTATTGAATATAAACTAGGGAATACAAACAAAAATTTGTAAGCATGATTTGTGACAAAGAATCATTTATGTCATTCACCTATCGTTTATACTCAACAATTCAACAATATAATACAACAAATCACAGAGGAAACACAGGCTAGCTCTGAACTACAAGAACTTTATAGGAAAATATCAGACAATCCAGAATTATTTCCTAAATACAGACTTGTTAATGGTTTGATACAGTATAAAGATAGGATTGTCATAGCCCAAGATTCAGCAATCAGAAACATTATTATAAGGGAATTACATTCAACACCAGTAGGAGGCCATGGGGAATTCAAAACCTTGGCCAGGATACTCAACAATTCTACTGGAAGCATATGAAACAAGATATTAAACACTTTGTATTAACCTGCCCTATTTATCAACAAGTCAAATATGATACTAAACCAAAGAAGGTTACTACAACCCCTACCTATACCACAAGCTATTTGGGAAGAAGTATCAATGGATTTTATTACAGGACTACACAAGTCTAATAACAAAACAATTATATTAGTAGTGGTTGATAGACTATCAAAATATGCTCACTTTTCAGCCCTACCAAATAGTTTTACTACATCTTATATAGCTCAGATTTTCATTACAGACATTGTTAAACTACATGGCATACCACAAGGAATAATCTCAGACAGAGACCTAATCTTTATGAGCAATTTCTGGCAAGAATTGTTCAGGTTAAGTGGAACCACATTAAAACACAGCAGTGCATACCATCCTCAGACAGATGGAAAAATAGAGGTAACCAACAGAATTCTAGAGAAATATCTAAGGAGTTTTGTATTAGAGACACCAAAGATGTGGTTACGCTTCTTCCTCAGTAATTCTCCTATAATACATCAATCAATACTTCCACAAAGATAACTCCTTTTCACATAGTATATGGCAGACCTCCTCCTTCAGTAATACATTATAATGAGAAGAAAACTACCAACACAGAGGTGGAAATAGTTTTACAACAAAGGGATAGAATGCTACAGCTAATTAAAACCAATTCTGTGGAAGCTCAAAATAGAATGAAGCAAATGGCTGATAAACATAGAAGAGAGCTTCAATTCAAAGTAAATGATTTGGTATTAGTTAAATTATAGCTAGACAAACTTCATCGAGAATCAATATACAAAACTACAAAGAAGATACTATGGCCCTTTCAAAATTCTACAGAAAATAGGGACTGTAGCATATAAAATTGAGTTGCCTGAAACAACAAAAATACATAATGTGTTTCATGTATCCAGACTTAAGCAATACGAGTGATTTTACAATACATCCAAAGAAAGTTATCAACGGAGATGGGCAGATGTTAGTCAAACCTATGCAAGTTTTAGATCACAGAACAATACTAAAGGGAGATCAAAAAATTAAAGAAGCCTTAATACACTGGGAAGGACTGCTAGCTATAGAGGCTTCCTGGGTATCAGAGGAAGAAATAAGGAAAACTTTTTCTGATTTTGACCTTGAGGACAAGGTCAATGTGGAGGAGGGGAGTAATGATATGAATACATATCCACAAATTAACAACAGAAATAAAAGAGATAGAAGAAGGCCAAGTTGGCTAAAGGATTTCACCAATATACCCAAAATATAACATCAATGAGTAAATTTACATGCTCGCACAAGCTAGTTAAAAAATACAAATATCCAAGACATACATAAGTCTTTACAACAACAGAGAGCAATAGGATGAAGAATTTACAACAAGAACCAAAAAAATGCCCAAAATAAGACTTTATTAAATACAAGACATATAAAATAGTTCAGAACCAAAGACCCATAGAAGCAAGGCCAGAAGGACTTAAACTAAACCAACAGAAGCCATATCAAGAGCCAGCCTGAAAGTAAATTCCATAATAGAAATAACTGCCAAAAGAATAAAAGAACAGATGCTCGATAGCAAGAAAACAAGAAGAGTAGCGAAAAAATAACAGACTACACTTACCTCAAATCTCCAGAATGACAGAAGCAAGAATCATAACCGTCTGTAATAGAAAGTAGTTACAAAGGTATAGAAGGCATAGATCTAAGAAAGAAAAAAAACTATAAATAGAAGGAATAAATCCCAACAGAGGGTAATGAATATTTTCAAAAGAAACTTATCTTCTTCAGTCTCCTTCTTCTCCTCTTTCTCCTACCCACCCTCTCCTCCTGGTTGTCTCGCCGGGAACCGTCATCATCGCCGGTCAGAAACCCTAAGGTTTCTCCCCCTTCTCCGCTCCCAGCTTTCCTCCCCACTGAGCGAATGGCTCGAATGGGAAACAAACAAAAGAACCGATTAGGAAAAACTTCCCCTAGAAGCCTCATCCCACGGCACAGAAGCAGCCGCATAAGCCCCAATCAAAGGCACAGATTCATTCCAAGGAACACAGAATAAGGCAAAGGATCAAGCGCAGAAAAGCAACGTAATCTACTAACTAACGCGTGGAATAAAGAACCGCTTGATCGAAACACAAATCAAAGGGCAGAAAAGAGGCCCAATCCATCCGACGGTTCAAAGTTCGGTTCAAAAGAAACTCAATCCCAGTGCTAGATCCAACGGCCAAGAACAAAGGCACAAATCCAACGGTTCGAAAGCCGATAACTTATCACTTAATCACCGGGTTTAGACCACTCGGAGTGAGTCAACTCACTCAAGCCACACCGGACGGACACATATCACCGCTAACGTTCATTACTTTTTCTTTACTTGCCAATGTGTCTTATTTCTCAAACTAAAGTGTCCAATAGTGATTTGCTTGAGGTGGAAAAACTTTGTAGGTATTTTTTATGGATCAAAAGATGCAAATCAAGCCCCTTGCCTTCACTATGTTGCTTGAAAAATCCTCCAACCAACTTGCCTTGAACGGCTGGGCTTCCTATGCAACCTCTAAATGAAAAGGGGCCACTACGAGCTAGACTTGGTTGGAATTTTCTAAGCAATCCAAAATCCCTCCTCAACAGGTGTCTTATTGAGAAGCATGGTAGAATACCATTGGATAAAGAGCACAGACATTCTTGTTGCTAGACTATTATATTTTGGATGGTGTGAGAAGCTGAATCTTATCATGAGATGAAAAATTACCGATGGCACTAGCTAAGGTCCTGGAGCAGGCTTGGGTCTTGGACAACCCTATGAATAGCAAGCCTATATTTGTTAATGTAATGATATGCATGATTTACAATGAAGTGCCTAGTGAAGAACTGCAGATTACAGAGGAGCGACGAGACTCTATATATAGATATATATATATATATATATATATATATATATATATATATATATATATATATATATATATATATATATATATATATATATATATATATATATATATATATATGTTACGCATTTATTAACATATAGAGAAGAATACAAATGTATGGTCTAAATTGCTGGAGTTACATCACAAAGGCTGGGAATAAGAACAGATGTCGAGCATGGTTGGATGTGAAGGCGGAGTCAGAGTCGTTAGGTTAAACTCGGAGCCGAGGTTGAATCTGAGTTTGTTCCATAGCTGGAGAAACCGAAGATGGAAAGACATTTAGTAAAAATATCGCAATTTGATCTTGAGAGGCAATATGAGAGAGAGGGTTTTAATAATGTTATCCCCGACAAAGTGAAAATCAACAGATTGTTAGCAAGAGCAATGACTAAAATTTTGTTGTAGTTCAGTGAGGTGGGTCCAGTCATTGACACAAGTTCCAAGCAAGCCTCGCCAAATGAGATCAGTTAAAGCAGCTAAGTCACAATATTCTGCTTTAGTGTGGAGTAGGCAACATATTTTTGTTTTGAACCTTCCAGGAAATAGGAGTATTGCCTAGAAAGGTACAATAGCCAGTTGTGGAGCAATGATCCGAGCTATCACCGCTACCAAGGTCGGAGTACAAATGGAGGATTAAGTCACCTCTGGATATTGGAAGACCATATTGAGTGGTGCCTTTGGCACAAGCACCATTTTGAGCAGAGAGAAGTGTTGATTGAGAGGATGCGACACACTTGATTGACAACATGGGCAATATCGGGTTTGTGATAGTGAGGTATTGGAGGGAGCCAGCCAGTTGTTAGTAGAGAGAAGGGTTAGTCATTATGTGGATCAGATGGTGGCTTTGAGGAGATTGACTTGGAGACAGCCTCTTACAGTCTTGCATCCCAAGCATAAGAAGGTTAGCAGGATAGGTTTAATGAAGAAAGTAGTCATGCAGGGTATGTTGGACGGTGATGCCACAAAGGTAGAGATTGTACTGAGTTCTTTCATACTGAATTTGCTATGCATGTTTTGTATAAGTTCATGAATGAAGGATTCGTTGTTTCGGTGATGAGAATATCAACGATGTATGAACAGGAAGATGGTGGTCATAGCAGTTTTATAAAGGAGAAGTGAGGAATCAACAGAGCTGGGCATGAATCCTTGTTTGAAGATAGTTGGAGAATGTGGAATACCATTGTCAACGCGCTTGCTTAAGCCTATAGAGTGCATTGCAAAGAAGACAAACATCTGTAACCTGGAGGTTGAGTCATGTACACTGTATTCTCTAGGTTGCTGTGAAGAAAGGCTTTGATAATGCTGAGTTGGAGAACTCATCAGTTGTGAGAGGCAACGACAGTAAGAAGAAAAGTGAATTGTAGGCATTGTAGCCACAAGACCAAGTGTTTCATCATAGTTAAGGCCATGTTCTTGTGGAAAACCACAGCAAACAAGACGGGCCTTGTCGCGGGTCATGGAGCTATCAAAATGACATTTGATCTTGAAGGTCCAGCGACAACTAGGATTGGATGGTCTGATGGTGGGGAGACAAGATCCCAAGTTCCTTGCTATTGAAGTGCAAAAAATTCTTGAGACATGGCATTAAGGCCAATGAGGATTCTTGAGACCTTGAGTATAGCATGAGGGTTCGACCTAGAGTTTCATTGATGATGAAGGTTAAGGATTTGGTTTTACAACCATTTAAAGTCTAGTAATCATTGGATGATGCAAATGGTGGAATAGAGGGAGGAGAAGTAGGTGATGGTGTATGGGGAAGTATGAACAATGGAGTAAAACAGAATTGAGGAACTGGTTGTAATGATGAGTTTAAAGGGTGGTGAAGCAGAGGTCTGAGCGAAAGGAAAGAAAGAAGTGAGTTAAAGGGAGAGGAGGGGAGGTGGCTAGGTGCATAGGGAAAAACTGATTCATTAAAAATGATGGTGAAAGGTGATGATTTTGTGGGTAGAGAGATCAAAGCAAAGGTGTCCTTTATGTGATGCAGAGTGACCATGAAGACATAATGTGGATCTCATGGTGAGAGTTTGTTAGGGCTATGCCGACACTGCCAAGGGAAACATGAAGTGCCAAGGTGAGGGAGGGGCACGGATAGAGAATTGTTGACCTATAACTATGTGCCACTTGAAATTAAATAAATAGGGTGGAAATTAAAACCCCCCTAATCGCAATCAAAATCAATTAAATTCGATTCAATTTGAAAATTTGACTTCATAATGCACCGAAAATGCATCAAAATTAATTGAATGGAAAATATCAAATCAATTAATGATCGATCAAATAATTAAAATCAGTTTTTAATGAAATTGTGCGCACATCAAAGTCAGGAAGCCCCGACAACGTCCGAACGACCTCCGTTCACGAAATTGATCACGTCGCTGTCACCGAAACGTCGAATTCTATCAAACAATGCCTTCCCAGATAGATTTGGCTGAGTGTATGCGGACATCGATTCGCGCCACGCACAATTTAGACCTAACTTCACTTCCGCCGACATTGTCAAAGCCTCATCATGAAATTGACCGCTGCGTATTCGCACAACCAAACACCTAAAATTGACACCCATATTGCTAGGGTTTATTGCATAAATTAATGTCACATAAAATAATATTAAATTATAATTAAAGGGATTAACAGCTGCTTAATCTTTTTAATCCTATTAATCCCCTACCTAACCCCTGCCGCCCAAGCCTCCAATGGAATTAGCCGACCGCTAATTCCTATTGGTTGCCGTTTAGGCAACCAATCAGAGCCCGCGGTCGGCTCTAAAGGCTGAAACGAGGGTTATCCCCTCGTTGACTCTCATTCGGCTCTTCCCTCTCATGATCCCTCTCTCCTGGGCTCTTAAAGCTCTAGTGTGCGATTCTCCCTCTCCCTCTTGCGCTCCCACCGAACCCACAACTCCCTCCTCTCAGCTCCCCTACTCCCTTGCTCCTCTCGGGGCACCAAACCTAGCCGAGCAAACAGAGGACTCGATCCTACCTAATTCCTCTTCCAACCAAACCCCTGGTTGTTTAGTTTCAATCTTAAGTTATATTTTGTTATGTGGGTTTCTCTTGAAGGAAATGATTTTGTTTTCCTCTTCCATTTGTGTTTTATGGTTGGATTTGTATTACGGGTTTGCAATAGCATGAAATTAAGGTGATTGGATTTATGATACAAGCTTTCAATTTGTTGTTTTCTCCTTCTAAGGTTGAGGAGCTCATTCTCTTTACTTGCCTCCTTTCCTTTCGTCCGCCTATTCCTCTCCACTTGGATGCACGTGAGACTTTCTCCTCCTCCTGCTGTGTGATATGTTGGATTTACGCTATAAGCTTTCACTTTGCTGTTTCCTGAACTTGATAAGTCCCATTGGTAGGTGGATTTGCGGGATTTGTATAAACTAAAGCACTAAAAGAGAGTGAGAGGAAAGATGAGGGTTATCCTTGTGACATTTTGCTTTTCTTCCTCGATTGTATTTGTTACTTTGCTCCTTATGTGCACTTTATTGACATTATGGGAGACTTACGCTGTTATGATATCAAGGATTTATCATCGAATCTATGTCTTGATTTTTTTTCTTCGAAATGTTAGATATTGTTCAATCTCGAGAGTTATGATGCATTTATGATGCGATAAATTTCATCAAAAAATCTAAGTCATGCAAAAAAAAAACTCTTAAGCTCGTAGGTCTTGTGTCAGGTTTTGAGTTACGTGAAGGAACGAAGTGGGATATCCCTTTTTCCTATATTATGTCTTGAAGTAGAAAGCATATTCAATGAACGTGAGCTCATAGGTATGGCAAATATATTAGCTGCTTCCTTGTCCAAGTTTCTCATATTAAATATTGGTTATTGGAGCTCATGTCACACTGGAAGGAGTATGGTAACAACCTTAGAAGTGAAACTTGGGATCTAATCTTGCTCTTAAAAGCTGAAATTCACTTCCATATTGTCTCAATCTCTTTCATATTTGAGGTTGTCATGTTGTTTAAAAGGGTTAAATGTTGCAAGCTTTAGGGTTACCTTGCTTCAATTGATTTCCTATGAAGGGAATCTTTCTAGTATGTGGCAATCAATCATGCAATATTCAAAATCCTTTCTTTCTTATGCTTTAATTAATTGCTGATGGAAAAGATTGATGTTTGCAAATTCCCCTTTTACATGTCTAACATGTGATCAAAGTGTGGCAAATAGAACATAAGTGGATGTTTATGCTTATGACATATATTTGTTAATGTTGGTTCCAATACTCTCCTTAGCTTGATATGCTATGAGACATGCTTAGAATACATGCCTAAACATGAGTTTAATATGTCATCTATATGCTCATTTTACAATGATCTATACATAATTAAAGAAACATGGCAAAAAAAAAAAGAAAAAAAGGGGGGGGGAACATATATGAAATGAAACTTGCAAGTGTGATATGACATACTAGATGAAATTTACAAGAGTGACATGTATTGTATAATGCTCACCTTAGGGTTCTATCTAGCTTGACATGTTATGAAATATACACTAGACATATACTCAAACATAAATACCTCCCATACTTTACTTGTCATTCCCACCATGATTTACATACATACATGAGACATAGTGAAGACTTGAAGCAAACACATATGAAATAAATTAAATCTACCATATGACATGACATATATCAAGAAGATATAAAAAAAATGGTTGAGTTAGAAAAGAAGCTCACAAGTATATGTGATACAACTTAACCCTTTATGCAAGATTGAAAGAACTTAAACTTGTGGTATAAGGGAGAAAAGGAGAGTAGGAAATGTAGGTACTTTGTGAAAGGGAAATCCTCTTATTTATAGGCTCCCTAGTCCTCTCCTCTTATCATCTATTCTTATGGCATCGACACATATGGTGCCTCGTCATAAATTGCAAGGAAATCATCTAATTTAATGCCATTTGTCATATCGCATGCACATGTGGCATGTCCTTGTGCATCTTTATCACTTCTTTTGAAAGGGAAAATAAACTCTTTGCCATATCTTCTTGATAAATTTAATGAGTATTTGTCCCCCCACTTGCCATGAGCTTGCATGTGAAGGAGGTGGATTTTAATTAATCCACTTGCCTCTTTTAAATGACATATGACATCTACTCATATCTTTGTCTTCTCCTTCCCCTTATCAAGAGAAAAATGGGTTATGCATGATTGATCATATGGGCCTTCAAAAAAAAAAAGATTTATTTCAGCCCCTTTATGTTTGCTGATTTGCCACATAAAGAAAGGGTTCTTAGCCCAAATCAAGTTTCTAAATTCATTATAGGCTCATTACTTTATATTTGATCATATTAGCTTCAAAATGATTTATTTTAGCCCCTTTATGTTGGCTGATTTGCCACATAGAGAAAGGGTTCTTAGCCCAAATCAAATGTCTATATCTATTTAGGGTCCCATTACTTTATATTTGATCATATGAGCTTCAAAATGGTTTATTTCAACCCCTTTATGTTTGCTGATTTGTGACATGAAAGGGGGGGGGGGGGTTTGGGATCGTTGTGTGAATACTCTAGCTAAGCATTTGAATAGGACACCTAATATCTGAAATAAACCAAACTTCATTAAATTTGATAAGGTAGACAATGACAAAATTAAAGCTAATGATGGGGTCACAAACTCTCTTGAATATGAAGCTATTGAAGAAACTCGAAATTAGACAAAGCACTAGTGGGCAAGTTTCTTGGAAGAGACTATCCTATATGTTCCTCAACAACGACCTTAAAAGGAAATAATCACATTTGGGGCAATTCAAGATGATCTTGGTGGCTCCTGACTGCTTCATCTGCATCTTTGATAGTGAGGAGATTAGGGATGTAGTGCTCAGGGGTGCTCCTTGGTTTCTCAGGCACATCATTGGGATGGACAAAAGGACACTAGCTTTTCTTCATCTATCCGGATGTCTCCCGCTTGCCACTACTCTATCGGAAAAACAAAAACATTGCTTAAATTTCATCTTGTAGGTGAAGTTCTATGGGTGGATGCACAAACTAGTAATTGAACGAGCATGTATGTGTGGGTTTGTGTTAGAGCTGATCTTTCAAAGAAACTACCAACCGGTGTGAGTGCAAGATCTAAATGGTAGGTTCTTCCAACATGTTGAGTAATGAAGGCATCTCCCAACTCTTTCAAATGTGGTGGTGGATGACAAGGACCAATGGACAAACAAAAGTGGACAACATGGGATTAAACTGGGTGTTGAACATGTATAAGGATTGAAACACAGACTTGATGTAGCTATGGGACAGCATAAACCGGTGGGTTACAAGGCAGACCAATGGACAAACAAAAGTGGACAACATGGGATTAAACTGGGTGTTGAATATGTATGGGATTGAAACACAGACTTGATGTAGCTATATCGACAACATAAACCTCACACAAATCGGTTCAGACTTATATGACTAAAGAGCGTTATGAAACTTGTATCGGAAATAGCCAACTTGTAGGCTACATTGAGAGCAATTTTCAGAGGGACCTCCTCCAACAAGTGGCTAAAAATATCCACTATATTGGCCAACCCAAGAGCAGTCTGAAGATCCTCAGTAGCAAAACTTCTTGTCTTTACAAGGTTGCAAGAGTGAGAGTCTGAATGGACAACAAGAAAACTACAAGAGAGACACTTTTGGAGAGGAAATACCTGTTAGCAGCAAAAAGTTTAAGAGAGACTTGAAATTAAAAATTCTCACATGGAGAAAGAATGGCCCCTGGATTCCTGGAACCATGTCCCAAACAAAATTTCAACAAAGATTGAAGGTGATACTAGACCTAAACCTACACTCCTCAACACAAGTCATTGAATACACCCTCCTAGCCTCAAGTGCTCCCAACAGCTGGGCAACTGAGAAATCTACGTGAAGGGCTTAGATTCATGTAGCTACTCCCAACAAATTACTCAAAAAATAGAGTTAGTAGCAGAGCAGAAAGAGCTGGGTGTCAAGGGCACACTTTGATGAAGAGATAAAGCAACCTGGGTCCTATTGAACCCCTCTCAAGGAAGCAGAAGAAAAGCACTAATAAATCAATGGACGGTGGGGATGCATCCCCCACTATAGATCTAATGACTTGAATTCTCTTTTGAAACTGTATGGGTGCCTGTAAGAAGGCAATAGGTAACTACATGAGTAACTTAGTAGGTGACATGATGTATGTCTGGTGGGCATTGGAGAAGACCAAGGTTGAAAAATTAAGTAGGAAGGAGATGGATAAACAAATTAATACCAATTATTTTCATTATCCACTGGCACATTTACCTTGGCTTTTATGATGGAGCATACATTGTGGACCGTGTGTTTGCCTTTAAGACAGTAGTATTTGGAACCT